>OVBJ01001743.1:0-24501 GCA_900406535.1 Noccaea bulbosa | reverse complement strand
AATACTTGAAAACACTTGTTAGAATGCGCTAAAACGCAAGACATCACTTTCCTTTGCGGGCAGACTTCAATTAATCAAATCAGTCCTTTATGGCCTCATTAACTTTTGGTCTTCAGTTTTTCCATTGCCAAAAGCCTGCCTAGAAGCTTTGGAAAAACTTTGCAACGCTTTTCGAGCTTTTTGGTCAACAGACTTTCGAGCTACTGGAAGTTGGATTTGGAGGAGGCTGACAAAGCTCCGTCCATGGGCCCGTCCTCATTTAGCAAGTCGTGTACGGTCTGGTACTACTGCTCTTTTCTGGCATGATGATTGGACCGATTTGGGACCTCTTATTGATATTACAGGGGTTAACGGCCCTCGGGTTACTGGTATCACAAGTTTAGCAACAGTGTCTCAAGTCTGTTCTAATGGCGCTTGGCGTATATCCTCTCGTCGGCATCCCATTTTACAGCTTCTACGGGATTGTCTGCCTCGCAATCAGATTATTTTCTTTGGAGAAATTGCTTATCCAAGCCACCGGGTCAGTTCTCTACTTTTCAAACTTGGACAGCTCTTCACCCAACCCCTGAATCTGTATCTTGGCACAAATTGGTCTGGTTCAAAGAGAGAATCCCAAAGCATGCGTTTATTTCCTGGCTTATCTTGGGGTCTTGACGTACCGACTCAGTGTTTACTCTGTGGTTCTTCTTCGGAATCTCAGAGTCATCTTTTCTTTAATTGCCCCTTCTCTGCAGATGTCTGTCTGGACTTCTTTGCACTCTCATGTGTACTTGTCGTCATCAATGGCCTCTGAAGACATAATCTCTTGGCTCCAGTCTACGTCGTTAGATGGAAAGTTGAGGATCATTTGCCGTCTTACGTTTCAAGCTACCATGTATTCGCTTTGGAGGGAAAGGAATACACGTCTGCACTCCTCTATTTCGACGACTTCTCATTTGCTGGTCAAAGATTATGAGAGCAAAGCTTTTTGGGATGGATCGAAAGCTTCAATCTTTATCTTCTTTACCACCAGATCAGACGGAGTCCTTTTTGGCTACTTGGTTTTCTCTTACTTCCAGCAATAATCTCGCATTCATTGTTGGCTTTTCTTTATCCACCCCCATCTCATTCATAGTGATTATATAACGATATTCCCTTTTGCTATTTACTGTAATCTTTTCTTTATTCATCTTCTCTTTGTTGTAATTTTAAATTGTACCTCTTTCGGAGGAGAAGAAGATGAATAAACAAAGATGTTATTAAAAAAAAAATAAAAAAAAAAAATAAAGCCACCGAATATATTAATATATGGAGTATTTTTTTTTTAAAGTCACATTTTTAGATGTATTCAAATTTTTGAATAAAATAGCAAAACTGAGGTTAATTACATGAAAATCAAAGCCTTTATATTTTGGAGCAAAACTGTGGAAAAATCAAATCGAATTGGTGCTGAAATTTAACATTTTACCAAAAAAATATATTCAACACGCTATTCTTGTTGATAAAGCTATACCATACTCTCATTTGAAAAACATTTGGATGAATTTCCACATTATTTTTTTTATTTTAATTTTTTTTGTAAACCGATATGAATTTCCACAATATTCATTCAATTTTTTATTAATACTCCCTATGTTCTCCAATAAGTGATAGTTTTTTAAAAAAACAATTGTTCATAAATAAGTGGTATTCTTACAAATCAAGACAAAAATTAATTATATTTTGTTATTTTGACTGTTTAAATTCTGCATATTAAAATTTTATTAGTTAAATTATTTTGAAATTGATGATAAAACATGTTTTGTTTTGAAAAAATAGAAAATAAATGTTTTGAAAAATATAAATTCTTATTGATCCAAAACATATAACTCAAAAAAGATGTTCAATAGATAAAAATTTCAACATGCACACAATACCTCGTTTTGCTCGTGCACTAAAACAGGAGTATTGATCATCGATGAGAAACCCAAAACCTGAATTCCCAAACTGCGAATGTATCTTGCATCAGTAGACGAAAGTAAAATCTCGGGTTTTGCCAGTTTTCCTCCAGTTGCTTCAACAGCTTTCTTGAAGATAGACCACCATGGATTTGAATCATTCGTTGGTGTCATTATAAGTCTCCCTAAATCGTCCCTTAACTTTCCTTTCTCTTTCTCCCTAAATCATTCGTTGGTGGAAGATCTATCAAGTTCTCGTTCCATCTTCTCGCCATACTTTATGTGGCTTCTTACATCACAATCTACTCAGATTAGTGATTTTTTTTTTTTTTCCAGAAACTCATTAAACGTCTGGCCTCTTGAAAGAACATATTCTTTATTGATCTCTATTGAATCTCATTGTATATTGTTCTCCATAGATCCCTACAAATATGTAATAGTGTTATATTCTGAACATTCTGTCTATTGACTTTGTAACAATGTCGAAGTAAATGAAGTAATAGTTATATGTACGTACCTCAGGTAACAAAGTTGAGGAGGTAGACTTTCTACTTTGGCCTTTTTTCCTTGTTTAGACATGAAATATTTTCATTTCATACTAAGATACGACTAAATATTCTAAAGTCAAATAGTTAGATCAATATGTTTCCCCCTAAACAAACTTAAACAGAATCAAACTGAATTATATATGACAAGTAATATGCAGATACAGTATGTGTGTTACATCAACATATCAATCATAAAATTAATACAAACATATAACATATAAGACCTAAGAAACAAATTTTCTCCACAAATTTTTATTTATTTATAATATTATACAAAACTTTCGATTTGCATGGTTGAAATTTACTTATGGCCGTGGCTGGTGGTGTTGTTGGAGTCGAATTTGATGCAACATCCAAAAAAAAAAAAAGACAAAAAAGACGCAAGAAACATTTAAAAGGTAATCCCCGAAAACAGAGTGTTTTTTCCTCACCGACTAGCAGGAGGAGTTTGAACATTACAAGCTTGGGCAAATCAAGAGCTTGTGTTCACTCTTCCACACTTCAAAGCTTCCTCAAACAAAAACCATTTCGACCAGATACTTTTCATCACTCAAAAGCAGCTCAAAAGTCACTAATTTTTTTAACAAGCCAGAATAAATATATACCCAAAACATCTTTTGTCGCTATTAGTTGACTCAAAAGATGCTCTTCTTCCTCATCTTCTTCACTCTCAGATCGGTGATCACACCTGCAACAACTAAACAAATCCATGGCGTCTCCTCTTCTCCGGACTCTCTTCCTCTTCACCATCATCTTCTCTCTCAAATCCCACGCCGAAGAAGAAGAAAAAGACACTCCGATCACTCGATTCCAGCAATACCTGAGATTCAAAACCGCTCATCCAAACCCAAACTACACCGCACCTGTCGCTTTCCTCGTTGACCAAGCTCGATCAATCGGTCTCACCACTCGAACCATCGAATTCGTCCCCGGAAAGCCAGTCCTTCTCGTCACATGGCTCGGCTCAAACCCCAAACTCCCTTCGATCCTCTTCAACTCCCATCTCGATTCCGTCCCCGCCGAATCCGAGAAATGGATCCACCCGCCGTTCTCGGCTCACCGGAACGACGACGGCCACATATACGCTCGCGGCGCGCAGGACGATAAGTGTATCGGCGTTCAGTATCTCGAGTCGATCAGGAACTTGAAATCGAGAGGCTTCTCTCCTCTCCGGACTGTCCACATCTCCTACGTCCCCGAAGAAGAGATCGGAGGATTCGACGGGATGGAGAAGTTCGCGGCGTCGTCGGATTTCGCGGAGCTGAAAGTTGGATTCGCTATGGATGAAGGTCAGGCGAGTCCTGGAGACGAATACAGAGTTTTCTACGGTGATCGGACTCCATGGGAGCTCGTTATCAGAGCTGAAGGCTTACCGGGACATGGTGCTAAGCTTTACGACAATGGAGCTATGGAGAATCTGATGAAGAGTGTTGAGATGATCTCGAAATTCAGAGAGACGTAGTTCGATTTCGTTAAAGCCGGGAAAGCTGCGAATTCGGAGGTTATCTCTGTGAATCCAGTTTATCTCAAAGCAGGAACTCCTTCCACCACTGTAAAGCTCTAATGATTTGATTTCATCATCTTCAATTTTTTTTGGCTGTATATGAAAGTTTTGTTGTTTTGCTTTTAGGGGTTTGTGATGAATATGCAGCCTTCAGAAGCAGAAGCTGGTTATGATCTAAGGTTGCCTCCAATGTCAGATCCAGATGCTATCAAGAAAAGGATTGCTGAAGAATGGGCTCCTTCTATTAGGAACATGACCTTCAGGGTAAATGAACATTAACTTATTAATAATTCATTGGCCAAATACTTTTAGATTAGAGATCGTCTGTACTTTTGCTTTCATTTTTAGTTAAACCCATGTTCGAGATGCTTCTCAGCTTACTTTTGAGTTACTCTTTGGTTTAAGATAATTTGATTTCTTTCTTTTGAATCTTCCACATTAGTTTCGTTACCTTGAATAATCCTTACTTTTTCGTTTTAGTCAGATAAAGTAATTTCTTTTACAGAGGAAACTAAGCGAACAAAGCTAATTACTTTTTTTTTCTTTTTCTTGCAACTAGATAAAAGAGAAAGGGAAGTTAAGGGACTATTTAGGACGACCACTAATGACTCCAACGAATGATTCAAATCCATGGTGGTCTGTCTTCAAGCAAGCTGTTGAAGCAACCGGAGGAAAACTTGCAAAGCCTGAAATTTTAGCTTCGACTACAGACGCACGCTTCATTCGCGGTTTGGGAATTCCGCTTCTCGGTTTCTCTCCGATGGTCAATACTCCTATTTTATTGCATGACCATAACGAGGTATTATTGGCAATGATGATATTTATCTATCGAACATCTTTTGAGTTTTTTTTTAATCACAGTACTGATTTATAAACACTTACTCTCTTGGCCTCAGTTCCTTAAAGATACCGTGTTCTTGAAAGGGATACAAGTATATGAATCGGTTATCAGCGCTTTAAGTTCCTTTGAGGGAGAAACTGATCAAGTGATTTGAAAGTAATGTATCGATGCGAGCAAGTGTGACCAAGATGCTTGAAGATGGTTAAGGCTCACATTGCTGTGACCAAGACGTGAAGTAGCTGTTTCACTCATTTTCTTGTGAAGCTATTTTTATTGACATTCACTGTTGCCTTGTGCCTTGTGACACTAAGTGGCTGGTAATGATCCTTTGTAATTTAATTTGTCTGCATAATTCTCAAACTCTGAAGAGAAATGTCATTTGGTGCTTGGAACATGATTGATCTTTCAACTCTCAGTGTTCTAGTTTTCAAGAGCTTGACTATTTTTCAAATTTTTGGGTCAATTTTTCAAGTAAATAAGAATCATATGGCTTCGATCCAAACATGTAGCGTAGAATTTACAAAAGGAGAAAGACGCTCTTTATTCCTAGTATTTTCGAAGAAGGGCACAATCGATAGTTCTCTGTGTAAATACATCTCCATGGGTCCAAAAGACTGAAAGAGCTTGATTCTTTTGTATGTATGTGTTTGACCTATCTCATGTCTTAAAAATAACTTTATGCTCATGTGTTATTAACAATTTTGCCATGCTGAGGTGTCAACATCATGTTCACTTTCAAGATCAATATAAAAAAAGACATCACTTACTAGCATATTTACATACAATGCCATTGATATACTATTTTTAGTTTGATTACAAATATTAAAGATTTGCATGTATCTTTCACTAAACAACATAAAATAATTATAATAAAATATTTTAAAAATCGAATATTGATATAAATATTTCGAAATTAATTATAGCATTTTTCTAATATATAATATTTGTTAACATATTCATTTTTATATTAATGTATAACCAACTAGTAATATACTTTCATTTAAAAAAATATATTATATAAAAATTATTTAGTATAAAATATTTCAAGAATCAAATACTGATATAAATAATTCAAAATTAGTGATTTTTTTTGTTCAATATATTGGATTTTTGAACATATATATATGAATATATAATAAATTTAATTATAAACATATTTTCCCCATATATAATTTCATAAAAAATTATAAATTCATTTTAGTGTTTTAAAAATTAATTATTGATTTTTTATTTTTTTAATTATATGATGATGTCGCCAATAAATATAGTGTCTTATATGAAAGTCTTTTAATTATGAATAGATTCAAATATATATTATTTTCCCTTATTAGTAATAAATTAACCTATAAATCAGCCATAAATTATCATGTTTTAAGCAATGATTTTATTAATTACATATTAAACTTAACATATAAAATGTTACCAAATTTGAATTTATTTCACATCATATTTTTTTTTTAATAGAAAATGAAGAAAAACAATCATACCATATTTAACCATAACGATTAAAAAAATATATACAATTTTATCAATTTTTTAAAATAATAACAATTTAAATATGAATTATTATGTGTTATTAATATTATGGTTTTGGAATGTGATATTATTCGTTACAAAAAAAAAATGTGATATTATATTCTCTTTCTTGAAATTAATTAAGAATGAATTGAAATTAATTAAGAATAAATTATGAAAAGTAAATAAAAAAAAATACGAATAATTTTAATAAAAAAATTTAACAAATATTTTACCCCGTGCAGGGCGCGGGTTATCACCTAGTATGATATTATTGGGGATTAGATTGATTTGTGACTTGAAATTTATCTTAAACACACAAAGTTTATCATTATGGACCAACCACGACAGTCTTCTACCACTCAATTTGTGCTAAACGATTGACCATTTATTGTTTTTTGTTGTCTTTTATAAACCTCCATATTTAGGCAATGGTAATTTCTTGTAGTTTATGGGAGTATATGATTAATCTACTTAAAGTAAGTTTTCAGTGTTTTCTTATTATTATATGGAAACTTGATGCATTTTATTCATTTGACATATCAGTCAAGTCAAGCCCATTGTTGTCATCTAGTTCCCGATTGTTTCCAATATAATTTAGGCACTTACATGGAAAAACTTACGTCGACATTACGTTTTGCAGTTCCTCTGGCTTCTAAAGAGATGTTACCGCTTTAAAAAAAATTTACTGCATCAATGAGAAAAGTTCAAAAAGAATTGGAGCGTGCATGTGTCCTATTGATTTCGCTCAACAACCACACACTTATCAATCTTGAATACTCTATTGTCATAATCTTGTTTTGCCCTTCTCGGAAATTTCTCAATCTTTAAGATATCAAAAGTAGAGGATTTAATTCCGTAATGTCACAATCCACACATGTGCATTTGCCTCTACACCATCCAACACACATTTCAATCCTTGAAGTAACTTCTCCGTACGTTCCTCTAAATCTCCACCACTTGATGTTCTTCCACATTTATAATTTCTAACCCAAAACAAGAGTCTCAAGTAATAACCACGACCCTACTTTCTCTCTGGCTTAACCGGTATCCATTAAATTAATGTTGATTCTTTTTTACTTTTCTATTTCAACTCAAAATTATTTTTAAAAATTGATTGATTGATGAGAGAGGTACGGAAGGTCATATATTGAGTACGGTGCCAGTTAAGATTGTCCAAATACGAATAGGATATTTATTTGGAAAGTACATGCATTATAAGAGAAAGAAGCATGAATCTTCATTTATGATTCCATTTGTCTATTTCCTCAGGTGGGGATCACTCATTCTTCTTCGTTAGGTAGCTAGTTTCTCTTAAGTAATGGCCATTCTTTATTGCTTCTTCATCTTCTGTCCGATTTTACATGATTGATTCACTGTAAGCCGGAGAAAAGAACAGTGCACAGGTCATCTTCTTCTTGTTCTTACACTTAAAATTAAGCTTCAACCTTCATGACACTAAAGTGATGAAATATTATACCCATTTCCATGTTTCAACGTTTTGAAAATGTAATTCTATTATAGTATTTATTTACGATTCAGAACATTATCAAATTTTCACGTTTTCGAAAGTGATTGTATTATATATATTGGGGGAGATGAATTTAAAATATAAATATATAACTAAAAAAACGAAATGTTGATAATCTTACTAAAACCAACAATAATTCATGGGGGGGGTTTCTAGAGGTTAAGGGATTCATTACGTCTGTTAAAATAATTTTTTAACTCATGCCTGCATTTTCCAACGAACAAATTGGTTGATTCGTTTCTTGGGTATCTAAAAAAAAACACCTGCCTAATTATATTATACGAAAAAGGTGTCTGGCCAGAACGTGAACACGAATAGTTTTTAACACTTTTAATTACTCGATACGCGTCTTAAATTCTAGTGCCGAACAAGTAGTTTAACTGCATATTAGTTTTGTTTAAAAGAGTGTACAAAAACCATCGGTTGTAGTACCCTATTGAATAGTTTAAAGCATTACAGTCCAGTTTGACAAATGAAGCTGAATTTAATTAATCTATTGAAAGCGATTTTTCACCGAGAGAATTTACGTGTGGAAGAAGGGGACACGAAGAAGTAGTTAACGCGGTTTTAAAAGCCTCATTAAAAAGACAGAGATGCACCAGCTGTTTTCTCCTCTTGGTAATAAAAACATGACTTCAGCTACTTTAACGTTTAAGATTCTTAATTGTTTATGTTTATAACTTATAATCATGTGATTTTTAGCATCTCATTTATCGAAATTAAACTACTCATATAATTAACTTCGTCTTTTGTTTGTAGTTAGAAAATCACATGCTCTTAGCTCCTTGAAGTTGCCTGTCCAAAACAGAATCCAATGCATGTATCTAGTCTAGCTCCTAAAGTGTTTTGCAAAATCTCTGTCGTTTCTTCAAACTGATTTTTATTTTTGTATTGTGTAAATTTTTGTAATTTTCTTTACTTGTGTTCAAGATTTTGACCTATTTGAGAGCTCAGAATTAGTAACTTAGTGGTAAAACAATAGTGTAACTAAAAAATTAATTTTTGAGGTCAATCAATAAATATGCATTATTGAAAAAAAAAATAAGGAGGTTTATCTTATTATTATTATTAGTGATCTGTGATTGGGTGTTGCATATGGGATTGTGATTAAGGTTAATAAATCCTTTTATAAAATAAATGATAAAATACCTGTCTCTCACAATTATTTATAGAAAAAGTACTCATTTCTTTGTGTGTGCCCCATGCTACTTTCTTTGACTATGTTCATAGTATATATTTTTCTTAATATTCTCTTTCCACTTTTGTTCTCCATATCTCATCTATAAATAGAAACCAACTCTTCTCTTTCAACTTCCTCTTCACTTTACTATACCTTTAAACTAGTATCAATGGTGAAAACACTTCAAAAAGCCACAAAGCGAATGTCATCTCCATCATCATCATCATCATCTTCTTCTTCTTCCTCATCATCAACATCATCCAAAAGCAAGAGTAACATGATCAAGAAGTACAAAGGAGTGAGAATGAGAAGTTGGGGTTCATGGGTTTCAGAGATCAGAGCTCCTAATCAAAAGACAAGGATCTGGCTCGGTTCTTATTCAACAGCTGAAGCCGCAGCTCGAGCCTACGATGCAGCGCTTCTCTGTCTCAAAGGATCATCAGCTAATAATCTCAACTTCCCAAAGATCTCATATTCTCTCTACAATACCAACAATGGTGATAACAGCAATGTTAACATGTCTCCTAAGTCCATTCAAAGAGTAGCTGCTGCTGCAGCAAACACAGATCCGTTTTCTTCCTCAGTCTCTACTTCATCGCCATTACTTTCTTCATCTCCATCTGAAGATCTCTATGATGTTGTCTCTATGTCACAGTACGACCAACAAGTAGTCTCTTTCTCTGAATCATCGTGGTACGATTGTTTTGATGGTGATGATCAGTTCATGTTCATGAATGGAGTTTCCACGCCGTACTTGACCACAGCACTTGCTGATGATTTCTTTGAGGAAGGAGATATCAGATTATGGAATTTCTGTTAATTTTCAGCTTAATTTGATTATATACCATATTTTTTACAGCCATCAAAAACAAATATTTCTTTGTTTCAATATATATATATATATAAACTTCAGTTATGTAACTCATACAATGGTTATATATACTTTTTTTTTACCGGCTCTCACATTTTGAATATATAATAAGACGTTCGGCTTCTCAACTACTATATACTAGTCACAACACAATGTATCGGACTTTTGGTGGTCGTTGTACCAAAATCTAAGATATTGTTCATATAATGAGTTTCGAAATACGAGCTTAGAATTATAACATGTTGAACGGTAAAATTAAGGAAAATGCAGAATAACTAATGGCGTTGATCATAATTCTGAAACCTAGAAGTAAAAAAGTTAGTGTCGAAACAAGTACTTAATTGAGAATTCATACCACCAACTAAAAGTATGAGTGGTAAAAAAATTGGCGTTAATGGCATTTTTGTTTTTGGTTATTATGACAACAACAAAGGAAAACATGAAACATATATGGCATCAATGGCTTGCAACACTTTTTTTTTGGTTATGGTAGAATGAGATTTACTTTGAGGAGTTTTAGTCGAAGCACATACATCTTCCTTAGATTTTTGTAAGGCCCTACACAAACGAGAATCCAATGAGGGGTCATAACCAAGCTTTTTTAGAGCGACAACTTGTCGAAACACCATTAGACCAAGATCGATCTAGTAACACTACTAATTTATATATGATAAATAAAAGGAGTGGTGGTAAAAGTAAAACTTATCAAATATAATTTCTTGTTCTTTTTTTTTTGTTTTGTTCCGGTTTAAGAGCTGAGAAAGCGTATATAGCTAATGAGCCAAACTGAAATTATGTAAAGTATTTTTCCATGACTCACATGTATGTGAAAATTTAACAACGTCAAAGAGTTAGTAACAAGTTTCATGAGGCTTCTCGTAGAAGTCGATGTGGGTAACCCTACTGTTGAGTAGAATAATTATCAATACTAACTACTTTTTGAGAAGAGACAAGAGATGCAGAAAGGGTTGTGACTTGTGAGAGTTGCTGAAACCAAAGTCCAAAGAGAAAGAGTTAACGTGAAAAACTGAGTTATTTGCTTAGATTCTCGCAAAAAAAAGAAGTGACATTCAATTTACGCCAACATTGGTCTGAATAAAAATCTAACAGTAGATTTGAGCAGAAAGCCACATGAGTTGTTTTTGGTTTCTTGTTATGTGTGTGTGTCTTCTTGATATATCTAGTGAGATGGGGTCCCATTTCATCATTTTCCCTATTTACTCTCTCACAAACACTGTATCTCTTCTTTCTTCCAATACGATTCTTTTTTATACTACTTTCTAGAAAAGGTTCTTCCTTCAAATAGCAATAGCAACATAGTATTGTATGATGTACACTTTTTCTTGCTAACATTCATGAAAAAGAAAACTTATACTCCCTCCATTCCAGAATATAGGATGTTGTAAAATTTTTTCTTGTTCCAGAATATAAGATGTTTTAGAATTTTTAAGATACATTTTACAAATTTCAAAAACCATTAATTAAAAGTAATTGAATTCTTGAAACTCTATTGGTTAATATTTATTAAAAAGTGGTTTGATTAAAAAAATGAATCATTTATTGTCTAACAATAAATGTTTCTTAATTTGTGTGAAAAGTTTAAAAAATCTTATATTCTGGAACAGATGGAGTAGTTAAATATGTTTGATCCAAGAAAATTAAAGGAAATCTACTCTGAATTTGCTTTCAATATACAGTCATGAAAAATGATGTTGTATATACCTTTTGTTATTAGTCGTTTGCTACATTACTAGAAAAGTTGCAACATTTGGAAATATAATGAACGGCTCAACAAATACCTCAACAACGGATAGTTTTCATCGGCACTATTACCATAAACAGTTTTTACTACACCACATTTACAGTGGACAGCATGAGACTACAACCTATATCCTATATACAAAAACAAAAACAAAAACAAAAACAAGGTATATTGACCCATCTCTATATGTTTTTTTTTTTCTTGCCGCCATTGTTGTTGTCTACTAGCAAATAAATTTCACTGAATAAATTGACCGAAAATACTGTAAGAATTGAAATTTTGGGCCGAAATCAGTCTGACATGGGCTTTTGGTTATAGCGGGTCCCACGAAAGGTGCCTTACATTCACCGCATACACATGCCATGCGATTCTCCGGATCGAGACGAGCTTAATCTTTCTCTGTTAATGAACGCACAAAACACATCACGTGGCATTATTTTCTGAATGTTTTATGTAAGGTTAAGGTTTATATTTTGGGTGCTTTCGCATTTGTTTAAGGCCACAATATAATATTTAGAAACTTCTTATAGTTAATGTTGATTCGGGGGCAGAAAACCCAACCCTTTTTGTTCTTATGTAGATATGTACAAAAGACATGAAAAACTTTGTGATGCTAAATTACAAGGCAATATTTGAAATAGATCCAACATTGGTCGTGAAATCACGATGATCTCAATTATACGATTATGTTGTCTCATTATAAGAAATGTTGAATCCCATAATGTTATTTGATTTGTCAATTATGCCATGACAGAGTAGGCCAAATACTTGGGATCCAAGATATGACCCTTTGTGCTCTAAGAACTATCTACATTATATGAAGTTCTCGGATCTGGATTCAGATAATTCTTTTATTTTATATATGAGAACTATATAATAAATCTTAGAAAAATTAAAATATATAATAATAATTAAATACTTCGTAGAATGTTCATGATAAATATGTTTCAGATTTTTATTAAATTTAATATGAAATTCTTTAATTTATATGATATTTTCTATTTTAAATTCTAGATTTATTTAATTTGAGTCTATAATTTTTAATATAATCTAATAATAATATTTTAGATTATACAGTAAAAACTCGCTAAATTAATACTCGATAAATTAATAAACACGATAAATTAATAAATTTTTCTCGTTACGAGTTGGACGACATAATTCAATATAATAATATAATAATAATTTTGAAATGCTTATGTAAAATATGATTCTAATTGTAACAGTCCGTCTCCGGGCCCATTGCCCACGACACTGCGAGCGCTGCAGCACAATACACCCCAACCCCTCTGGTGTACACACCGCCGCAGCCAGCTGTACCAACCTAGGTTGTTGGTGAACCTCGAACCCAGGACCTCACCCTTTACGGGAAGGGAAGGCTACTTAAAGGGTGAGGTCTCAGGTTCGAGTCTCACCAACAACCTAGTTTGGTATAAGTTGTTGTGGCTTTATACATCAAAGGGGTTGGGGTGTATTGGGCTGCAGCCCTAACAGTGCCGGGCCGGGCTGTTACAATTAAATCAATTGGTGGTAGCTTCCGGTGGGGAAAGCTACTTAAAGGGTGAGGTCTCAGGTTCGAGTCTCACCAACAACCTAGGTTGGTATAGTGGCAGTGGCCTTATACACCAGAGGGGTTGGGGTGTATTGGGCTGCAGTCCTAACAGTGCCGGGCCGGCGGTGGGCCGGTGGGCCGGACTGTTACAGTAGCAGTTCCGTGGGGGCCTTGGCTGCTACCATCAATTGATCTGCAGCCCTAACAGTGCTGGGCCGGCGGTGGACCGATGGGCCAGGCAGTTACACTAATAATATCATAAATTAATAATTATCATATAAAAATTTATAATAAGATATAACTAAGGTAACCTACTAAAATATGAATGGAAAAATCGCATTTTTAACCCTCAAAATGACACTTGCTAGCATTTTAAACCTTGAAAGTATTTCACTAATACTTCAAACCATCAAATTAATTATACTTACACATAAAACCTTCAATTTAGCTTTAAAGTTTGCGCGGCCAAAAAATGGAATGGATTCGTTCGGTATCCGGTAAACAATGATGATGTGTCAGCAATTTTTGTTTTTAATGTTTTTAAATAATTATTTTGTATTTAATAAATTAAAAAGAAAAAAAAAAATATTTGTCTTCTCCGTTTCCAACTCGTGTGAGTGACTCACTTCACTTCAATCCTTCCTCCATTGATGTTGAGTTGGACTCGTTCATTGATCAAAATCATCTGCCATCGAAACCATCTTTTCACGAGCTCCAATTTGAAATCATGAGATTTTTCTTTGGCCTTCATCTTACAGATCTGGTTTTAGTCACCTACTCTCTTCTCAAATGATTTAAAAGACAGTTAATTTATAATAGAAAAAATGACTAACTAATTACTCATGTGAGTTAATCATAATCCTGTTTACTGTAAAAAATGAGTAGATCTGAATTTTCGTTTTTATTTGGTCTTTGAAATACAAAGGTGGGCGAATTAATTTAAAATCAAAATCCGGAATTTTTGTAGCTCTACTTTTTTCATAGTAGCATACAAAAGAATCGATTTGACTCAGATTCAAGTTAATAACTAATGGCATTTGTTCAAAATCAGATCTTGTTAAGAGATGGTTGGGAGAAACCGAGAAACGAAGAAGGAGAAGATAGGAGATTTTTTTTTTTTTTTTCCCTTTCATAAAAAAAAAGTTACAAAAATTAATATTATTTTTTATTTTGAATCAAAATTACCGACACCTCAACATTTTTAACCGGACGAATCCAAATTTTTTTTGCGGCGCAAACTTTATGTCTAATTTGAAGGTTTTATGTGTAAGTATAATTAATTTGAAGGTTTGAAGTGTTAGTGAAATATTTTGAAGGTTTAAAGTGCTGATAAGTATTACTTTGAAAGTTAAAAATGCGATTTTCCCAAATATGAATCTAAAGTTGTTCATTTTTTCTTAAAGTTGAAATCTCTTTGAAGCAATAAATAATCATATGGTAATATTTTTAGGCATATTTTAAGTACATAAGATGTGCATAATCTTATAATTAATAAAAATGTCTAAATGAATATATAAGTAAATAAAGTTGTAAGGTTCTCACTCATCAAAATAATATAGAAAGTAAAAGAAAAAAAAGTAATTAGAATGATATAACAAATTCAAAAAAATGTAAATAATAAAAAAATACAGAAATATCAAAGAAAATAAAAATCTTCTATTATCATCAAGAAAAAAGTTAAGAAAATCTTTTAAAAGAAAAACTTCTTATTTTAGTTTTTAAATAGTTAAAATCGATTAATTAATAACTCTATAAATTAATAAAATATCAAAATCTCGACAATATTAATTTATAGAGTTTCTACTGTAGTATAGACATGAGCTCAGAAACTCAAAAATCTGTTTAAATTGTAATAGATTCATATATGAGCTAAAACTATTATATTAGAAACTATGTATATATATCCAATTTGGATTACTGAATCATTTTCATTCTTATAAGTTTATCAAAAAAAAAAAAAAAAAATCAATATTGTAAGAGATTCATATTTGAACAACATNGACATTTTTTTTTTTTTTTTTTTTTTTTGGGTAAACAATCGACCATTGACTTTGCGTTTCTAGTTCGGACGACGTGTAAACCTTATTATTTTTCTGTTTTAATTAATTTCCAGCTACATATGCATATAATAAAGCTAGATCCATAAGCTACGGGTGATATGTTATTAGAATCATATTGTAGTACTATTCAAATAGTAAAATTAATCGTTGACATGTAAACATGAGATTGTACTCTCTACTCAAATAAACATGAACCATCATGAATATGAAAAGGCTCCAGTCGAGATCAAGCACCCTCTTCATCAAAAACATTCTCTTCAGCTTGTCTTGTTGAGGAACGGGACATTGACAACAAGGAATTGCTATTGTTGTGATGAATATCTTATAAAGGTATTTTATTACTGTTCAGCTTTCGATTTTGCGATGAACATAGCTTGTGTGGAGAAAACACCAACCTTATCTAAAGACCATCCGAAGTGGCATGAGCATCCACTTGCTTTATTTCCCAGTCAGGCTTCCTTACCTTGCAACCTTTGTGCCTTGACACATTCAAGCTGTCCTTTCTATATATGTCCCCCTTGTGACTTTGTGGTTCATCAAAGTTGTATCAGCTTACCACGTGTCATAAGGATATCTCGTCATCCTCATCGTATCTCTTTTACTCCTTCTTTTGACCAAAGAGATTGGTCTTGTGGTGTTTGTCGAACAAAGATCAAAAATGATTCCGGGGGTTATTCTTGCATCAAAAAACCACTGTTTTTATGCGGCTCATTCAAGACGTGTTACACAGAAAAATGTTTGGGATGGTAAAGAACTCGAAGGAGAGGCAGAAGAAACTGAAGACGAAGAGTGTGAGCCGTTTGTGAGGATAAGCTATGAAATCATACATCACTTCAGTCATCAACAACATTATTTGAGACTTGATGAGAACAAGGGAAGAGATTATGACGACACTAAAGAGTGTCAAGCATGCATCATGCCAATCTATTATGGTAACTTCTACTCATGCATGCAATGTGATTTCATACTCCATGAGGTATGTGCAGAATTTTCTCGCAAAATATATCACTCGATACATCCATATCTTCTCAATCTAGTGGGAGGATACGACGATGTTATGAACTATAGGTTTAGATGTTCAGCTTGTCCTTGGTGGTGCACTGGTTTTTACTATGAGTGCAGTAAGAGTGGATGTAACTTCAAGGTATATGTACAGTGTGGCACAATTACTGAGCCATTAGTTCATGAAAGTCATATGCACCCTTTGTTAACATCCAAACCAGGAGAGAGTAGAAGGTGTAGATTTTGCATAAATGTAATGCATATGCATACAAATGAAACATTCAATTGCATTGAGTGTGAATTTTCTTAATGTTTCGACTGTGCTGTCCTGCCTCAAAAGGTGAAGTATAAGCATGATAAGCACATGCTTTTTCTTTCTTATGGGGAGGAGACAAGTCGCATGACATATTGGTGTGAAGCTTGCGAGGGAAAGATAAATTTGAGAAAGCGGTTTTATAAGTGTGATGAGTATTGTTGTGTCACCCTACACATCGAATTTTTGCTTGGGAGGGACTTATACATGAAATCCGGTTCATTGTGGGTCAACGGCAGTTCAAAGGTACATGTACTGCCCATCAATCATCATATGTCTCGGCCTATTTGCTCCAATTGTGAGAAGCGTTGTCCATACAGAATAGCTTTCCAGTGTTCTGGATTTATATTTTGTTCCGATGCTTGTGTATCCAATGCTCTTAATCGTAAAAAGGTACCAATGCAGTAGTTTTTTTTATCTTTTTTTTTTTTAATCCATTGAGAGAAAAGCCATCATTTGTTGGTCATTGATATTTATTGGATATGTATCATGTGGGATTGTGTTTATTGAGACATTTCCACGAAAATTTTGAATGCTTAGTAGATTATTATCCAACTAGCATGCTAATCAAGATAGTGAGTTAGTGATTCAGCGATCCATTTTGCTAGTATAGTTGTAAAAAATGGGATAAGAAGAGTGCATGAAAAAACAAACTTGAGAATGCCAAACCAATATTGAGATATATATATACCACTGACGTGATGATTGTGATCTTTTTTTTTTTGAAAACTTGCCGATTTTTGGGCTGAAACTGGTCTTTTTTTTTTTTATAACTTAATTAATTACCCTTTTCTTCAAGATCTTTTGATAATACCCAGATGTTTCCCCTTTAATTAGGTTTATTGGTTTTGTTAAGTTTCCTTAACAATATAGATCTTCTTCAAGGGAATATTTTTTTGTCGTAAAGATGTGAATCATCTGACCATATAAGTTTGATTTGATCAAATTAAATAATTCACCATAATAAGAAACAAATACAGATTTGATCGTATATGCTTTTCAGGAAAGATTTTAATTTTGATCCTAAAAATGTAAATTTTCCATATCGAGAATATGGCCATCCCGCATATATATCAAGGCACTCAAGAAAAATAAACTTAAGTGCCCTTATCAAAAATATATCATCGGAATGGCTTTGTCAAAATTTCAACTCGTTGTCCTTCTCATCACATGTTCTCTGCTGCTTACTTCCCAATCAAAGAGTAAACCTTTTACGTTTTCTTTATTTTCCTTCTTTCTATTTTTTTTGTCATAAGTAAACTCCAGTTTATTGGCTGCATACATGTTTCCAATAGGCACACATTTTTGTTCTTTCGAAAAAAACAGAAATCACTTATGTAGAAATTTGTAGATATGGTTGTATAGAATTGTACGTATTCTAGTAGGAAAAATATAATAATTTAATGATCAATCTTTTTTTTCCTGTAACTAATAGTAATGAAGGCAGAAGATATCGAAGTTGGACAGTGTAACTACAGAGGTTCGTGCAAGAACCATGGTGATTGTAAGAGACCATGTGGACCGCCTGAGTTCTCACACATCACTGTTGGTATATGCGAAGCTAAGGCTCCTGGTCACGGAAAACATTGCTGTTGTATTTGGGATTAATTAATTAATAATAGCTTGATCTTTTCTTTTATTAATCAAAGATTTTAGATGATGCTCTCTCTGTACCACACAATAAATAATGTTTTAAATTTTAAAGCAAAATTGTTTAATTCTTTTTATATTTGATGACCATTTTATTACGTGATTAATTAATTTTCTTCTTTGTTTGAAGTATTTAGTTTAGAAAAAAATGAATGTCTTTCTTTCAATAGAAAAAAATAAGACGAGTAACACATTTGAAACAATCCTCAAACAAGCCAAAGCGACAGCAACAATTCTAACACTGATCAGGCCTAGGAGCTTGGGTTCACGCAAAGGCAAGAGAAGACGAGTCTACTTTTACCTGAGAAAACAAGACAACCCCATACTCCACGAAACATAGTAGAGGAAGCGGAAGAAGGAAACTAGAATTAGGCAGATGACTTACGGCAAATGCAGCACAGAAACGCCACCACAAAGGACATAGAATTAGAAACCTTCAAAGTTTAACTAATTACAGTTTTTTTGCCCAGGCCTAATATTAGATGAACTTTATCAGAGAAAGGCTTTAACGTTCTCTATAGCAACAACAACTTCTTACCTAATCAAATTTATATTTCTGACTGCCACATAATTTTTTTAATTAAAATTATCAAAAAGATCTTGACTAGTTTAGAATTATCGATACCGCAATATATATATATAAAAAAAAATTATCGATACCGCAATATATTCTCTTTATGTTATGTTATGTTATGTTATGTTATGTTATGCAAATATGCATATATGGACCCAGCCCAATGTTGAAATCCTCTAATTCAGCCAGAAGGTTTAAGGTTTTGTAAATCCAATAAGAAAAAGAATACGACAAAAATCTGGAAAACCTACTTCCCTCTTTTCAACAAATTATCTTCAGCTCCTTCGGTCTGTCTCAGTCCCAAAATCTCTGATTTGTGATTTGTTTGCGATTCAATGGGTTTCTCCAAAGATGAGTTACTTGGTCGACTTCAGGTTTTTCATCTTCATCTCAAACTCAATTTCATCTTCTTACTTCTCAATGGAATTAGATAAATTAATAGAGGAGAAGTGATGAGATTACTTATTTTTATGCTTTGATTTCATTTATATTTGCGTCAATCGAAAAAATAATATCTCCATTAATGGATTGAGATTGTGTACATAGATTCGAAGTTTATGTGCTGCTCAGTTACTGCTTTTTTTGATTAAATCGCATTCTAGTTCTTTGATGAATAATCATACTGTTTCTGCAAAGATTAGTCCCTTTTTCTTTGTAATGTGGCAAAAGGATTTATATTTTGTTTTATTGTTTGATTCCGTTAAGATAAAAAAAATTGCGTTCTAATTCTTTGATGAAGAATCTTGGTGTTGTTTGTGTAACTAATAATTTAGGATTTAATCTTGTTGATATTTCAGGAACTTGAGATTGATTATTCCAAGTATGAACATCCTCCTGTTCTAACAGTCGAAGCACAGGTGAAAATAACCCTAAAAAAAGATTGTAGATTTATCATCATATAATGCAGAAGTATATAATGTTAATAGATGGGTTTATAAACTTCTTCAGGCCAAGTATGTAAGCAGTAACGAGGGAGCACTAAGTAAGAATCTTTTCTTGAAGGTAATCATTAGTGTCATACACCATTAAACCGCATTATGAAATCAAATTGAATTGGGCTCATATGCTTTGTTCTTTTGCAGGACAAGAAGAATCGATATTACACCATTTCAACTATGGTCGATACAAAAGTTGACATGAAAGGTAACATTTTCATTTAGAAGAAGTCAGTGCAGTTGTGAAAACGGAGTGTTTCCTTGTGTGTTTGATGTTAATGGGTGTTTCTTGTGACTTCTAATCTCAACAGTTTTATCTCAGAGACTTGGTCTTGGGAAAGGAGGAATAAGAATGGCTCCTGAAGAAGCACTTGGTGAGCTATTGCAGGTATTAATACTTATAGCCTTGTCTCTCCCACTGCTACTGTGTTTTGATTTAATCGTTTCTGTATGAATTAAGATGGTGATAAGTTTGTTTCATGATTATAAGTTTTGACACTCGTGCGACTTTCTTTGTCTTCACTAGGTGTCTCTTGGATGTGTCACTCCGTTCGCTGTTGTTAATGAATCAGCAAGGTATCGTCTGCGTAACATTGATTCAAATATGTGTGCCATTCATTCCAATTTATGAATTCTCTCTGTTGATTGTTTGAAAACTTTCATTGTTAAAGAGATGTGTGTCTCTTGTTAGACAAGAATTTCAAGAACCAAACTCGCTGCATCTTCCACCCATTGTCCAACGACGTGTCAATCTGTAAGTCCTTCTATTTATTTATTTTTGGTAAGTTTTCTCCATTCACAGATTTGAGCTTTTATACACTGATTCGGTCTGGTCCCTATGATTTCCAGCTCTTAGCACATCGGGTCTAGACAAGTTTCTAAAGTCGATTGGGAGAGATCCCGTATATGTCGACCTCGAGGCAAATGTTCTTGAACCTTTTAACTTTGAGTCCTCTTTGCTTCACAGTTCCTTTTTCTTGAAGATTGACGATTTTGCTTGTTGTTACAGGCTAACCCGGCGGTCGGTAAAGACCAGCCTCCAGATCTAGCTGCTTATGTTCCGTCTGGTTCTTATACCGTTCCCGAGCTTCCTAACAAAACTCCTTCCGAGCAAGCTCCTGCTCCAAAGAACAAGGCAGCAGAGACTAAGCCTGTTGCTTCAGGTATATGGTGTTAAACCATTTCCTCCAATTTCACAATCTTGAGAAGGATTGCTTTATGTATAATACTCTGTTTTTTCTCCACCGCTTACAGCGAAACCTAGCAAGGCGGCGGATAATGTGAAGAGTGTCGCGGTAACTCCACCGGTATCATTAGTATACAAGAACCCTGAGAAATTCGTGGAGGAGATTTTCGACAAAACATCGGCTCTATTGTTGTCCGAGGTAATAATGATAAACGCAATCTCAAAATTTGAAAACCAATTTCGTTGTAGATTCTTAAAAGCTTGTTACATAACAGGCGAAGGGAGAGAGTGTGGAAGCTTTAACAGAAACACTGAGAAAACGTCTTGCCTCAGAGTTTACCTTCCTCGCAGTGAGTAACAACATTACTTAAGTGTACATATACATGGTTTGTGTCGGTTTCGAGTAAACCGTTTGTGCTAATGTTGGTTTTGTTTGTGGTAAAAAATTGCAGACAATGTTCAAGAACACAGCGTATGCGGAAGGTTTTCATGCGGGTAAACGGTCCCTAATGTTGAAACTGCAACAAGAATAATAATGGCACTTCTTTTTTTTTTTTTTTTTCCTATGTTAAACCCGGTATTGTTTAACCGGTTATCTATTTCATTTCCGTATTGCGTTGGTACAATTTGGTATTGGTGAGATATTGAAATATAAAATTCTTCTTTCATTTGGATCTTCTGCTCTCGGAATCAAAATCTACTACTTGGATATGTTTTAAAAGATAAGACATTTTAAAAGAAGAACAAAATGTTGCTAATTACTACTAGCTAAATCATTTGAACGCTGTTGAGGACAGCTGGTGACTTATTCCATGAGTTATTGGTATTATCTATTGGCGTCATTTGCAGTAACAGATTAGTAAGAGGAGCCAAAGTCGGTGACTCCCAAACCGAGCCTGTATGGATAATTTTATTTTTATTATTAGGTTATGTCGCCTTGATGGAAGAGTGTATGGATTATTTGCTCAAAGAGTTTATCGAGTAGGAAGTAAGGAAGCTGGTTCTCGAGCAAGATGAGATCTCTCCTTGACAAGGCACGTCCATGAGAGGGTTTCCTGTTTTCACACGTTGGTCGCTCTATTATGAAAACAGAGTCGTGCAGGATCATCTCCACGAACTCTGGAGATTCTATCCAGACCGTTGATTCCGTCATTCCGAGTAGCTTTCTCTGATCATCTCTTCGTCTTCTTCGATCGTTCTTCTGAAACCGTCAATGCTGTTTTCACCTCCCACCCATGTTTAAGTAGTCCATTGACTTTGTGTCTGTAATGTCTCCACGAGACTTGAGAGCTTTAGATTTCAAAGAATGGTGAAGAGGGCCAATGAGAACAATCTGAGGCGTGTATGCTTCTGGATTTACCTGACGCATACAGTTTGGGACTCTGTAGATACAGCACAAAGCCGGATTTGTAGGAAACCGCCACGTCCCTGGAGCTGGCTTGTTCAACTCAGGGATTGTTCCCGATTCAAGATCGAAGCTTTGGTCCATTGTGTCCAGATTGGAGGATCCAATCTTGTCTTCAGAATCTGAAGCTGCCAAGTGTACTAGCGGCGGAGGAATAAGAACATACTTATATTTATTTTGGTTAGAAAAGTCAAAAGTGTCACCGTGCTGCGTGATATAGATTCAGCCACGTAGCAGCTTCATCGTTTTCTCTCCAGAAATCTTGGTCCCTCACTCACTCCCTCTTGTTAAGTCGACTCTTTTTTTTCTCTGTGTCAAACCCATTAGTACTAAGCTCTGTTCGGAAATACGTTAGTTAAAAAAAGGAATTGAACTAATTTTTTTGGCTTCTCTTAATCGGAGGCACTGGTTTATACAACATCTGCGTGTACGACACGAGCGTTCTCAAAGCCTTCTCTCCCACGTACGTATACAAGTACTTCAAAAGGAGAGGGAGAGACGGTTGGGTTTCCCTCGGTGGAATTCTGCTCAGCATCACAGGGACTGAGGCACTATGCGACGACATTGCTTATTTCCCATTGTTAGCTATACAGCTCGCCTTTATGTTCTTCGTCTTCCCTTGTCTTCTTCTTGCATATTGCGGTCAAGCTGCGTATCTCGTTAGAAACAAAGATAACTACGCAAATGCCTTTTATGAATCTATCCCGGGTTGGCCATTAAACATTTAAAACCTCTCGGTTAGTTAGTTAGAGCTCTCACAAATACTAAAAAGCTTTCTTTCTTTTGCTTTGGCTCTGCGGAGAGTATATATTGGCCAATGTTTGTAGTGGCGACGGGGGCTGCGATTGTTGGAAGCCAAGCTACGATATCAGGGACGTATTCGATTATCAAGCAGGCTGTGTCTCATGGGTGTTTTCCTCAAGTGAAAGTCGTTCATACTTCCAAGAAGTTCCTAGGTCAGATCTATAGTCCTGATATCAACTGGATACTAATGATCGGTTGCATAGCCGTCACTGCTAGATTCAAGAACCAGAACCAAATAGGGAATGCGTACGGTATGATGTTCGTTCATCTTTCAAGCCAGATTTTTGATAATCACGATGGCTTGCTTGACACGCTACTGTCTTGGTACTTTTGATGACGATGAAATAGGCACTGCGGTCGCGGTTGTGATGCTTGTGACCACATTGCTCCTGGTGCTGCTTATGGTACTCGTGTGGCGGTGCCACTGGACCCTTGTCCTCATATTCACAGTGCTCTCCCTCTTGGTTGAAGGAGCCTACTTCTCGTCTGTTCTTTTGAAGATCAATCAAGGAGGATGGGTTCCGCTCGTCGTAGCAGCAGTGTTCTTCCTTCTAATGTTGGTTTGGCATTACGTAAAGATCAAGAGATACGAGTTCCAAGTGCACAGCAAAGTGTCCATGAGCTGGATTCTTGGCCTTGGCCCTAGCCTTGGGCTTGTCCGGGTCCCAGGGATCGGGATAGTTTACTCCGAGCTAGCGAGCGGAGTTCCTCACATCTTCTCTCATTTCATTACCAACCTCCCTGCTATTCACTCGGTTGTAATCTTTGTATGCGTGCAAGTACCTTCCGGTCTATACCGTCCCTGAGGAAGAAAGGTTTCTTGTGAAGAGAATCGGGTCCAAGACGTTCCGAATGTTCCGTTGTGTTGCCAGCTGGTTCTTTCATGGCTTCTCTTTGTGCTTTATTCAAAATGTAAGACCCTGAAAAATTATTCTAAACCATTGAACAGGTACGGTTATAAAGATCTACACAAGAAAGACGACGATTTCGAGAACAAGCTGTTTAACAACCTCTTCTCTTTCATCCGGTTCGAAACAATGATGGAGCCAGTTTCCAATTCAGGCAACAGCAGCAGTGCTTCTATCTGCAGCCCGACCCGACAGTTGGTCAACAACAACGACATGGACGTGTTCTCTTCGTTGGTGGACCTCACGGTATCAACAAAGGACGCGGTTGTCCCTCTTGATTCGCCAAGTAACACGGCGAGTTTCAGCGAGGAGGAGATTGACTAGCTGGAGTTTCTAAGGAGCTGTAGAGGCTTAGGGGTAGGGGTGTTCAATCCGGATATCGGTTTGGTTTCAGATTGGTTTTTTCGGTTTTCGGTTTTTCGGTTAATAAAAAATAGCTACCAT
>OVBJ01001742.1:0-24542 GCA_900406535.1 Noccaea bulbosa | reverse complement strand
AAATTGAGATTAGTACATAAGAAAATCACAAATTAAGTTAAAAATATTATTAATTTTCCTCTAATATCCGTAAGATTGTAGAAACGTATTGCTAATATATTCACTGGTAAAAGNCTCTAATATCCGTAAGATTGTAGAAACGTATTGCTAATATATTCACTTTTATTTTTGAAATTGGTACGTTTGGTTTTTGTGTTCATTGTGCTAACAATATCTCTTGATTCAAAAATACTTATTCTCTTTTGGTGCTTGAATTCATCATAAGGTCTATCATCTTATGAAATGGATATATCATATATCTTATTCTATTCTGAGTGTCAGGGAAACTCTTACAGATTATGGTCATATATTTAGTTTGAATGTGGAATGTATGTAATTACGTATGTCTTTTGACTAGAAAATACTTATTGTTGTGGTCATAATCTATGTTTTGGTGATTCTATTCATTTTACGAAATGATTATATCTTGGAGCCTCCAATAGATATTTATTTTCAGTGCAAGCAGGAATCCTGCTGATTATGGTAAAAGTTTCCTTGATAATGTATACTTTGAATGTATTTTTTATTGCGTTATGCTCTAAAACTTTGACTCTCATTCCAAAATATAGTGACATTCTCTCGATCTTATAGTTATGTTATGAACTTTGGTTTTATATCTGTAAGATTGTAGAAACATATTGCTTATATTCACTGATAAAAACAGTAGATTTTACTTTATGAAACTGGTACGTTATATTTTGATTTCCTTGTGCCAATAATAATATCTCTTGACTCAAAAATACTTATTCTCTCTGTTTGGTGCTTGTATTCACATAAGGTCTCTCATCTTATGAAATGGATATATCTTTGTCTCGTGTGTACTTATTCTTGTACTTATTCTGCTCTTGCAGATTAAGTTTGTATAGTTTCTTTGAATCTAAAATTGATGTATCTCTTTTGACTAGAAAATACTTATTCTCTGTTTTGGTGTTTCTATTCATTTTACGAAATGGTTATATATTAGAGTCTCCAATAGATATTAATGTTTAGTGTAAGCAGGAATCCTGCAGATTATGGTAAACGTTTCCTTGAAATTTGAATATATACTTGGATGTATTTGTTTAAGGTTATGCTCTAAAACTTTGGCTCTCGTTCCAGACATGCATAGTGACATTCTCACGATCTTATAGTTATATTTGGTTGTTATATGAGCAATTCTAGCATTCTGCACCATGCCTCTTATATAGATGATTGTTGTGTTAGTATTTATAGATTGTACATGTTGGTTTCAGTTCATACAATACAATGATTTAAAAATATCTACATTATGACTAGTGTCTGTCACTTGGTCTCTTTGTGTTTATTTAGAACGTCTGATGGTCTTTCTTGATTATAATACCATGTTTTATCTTTTTAGTAAAACTGCTATGATTGCTGTCAATTCCAATATCGTCATCTCCATTGTAGGTATGTGGAACAAGTGCTCTGATATTCTCTTATCTTTTAAGTCATGCTAAACTTATTATGTGTCCAATATTTTGGTTCTAGGAACTTAATTTGTTTTAATAGTTGCTAGACTCTAAGATTCTTCTCGGCTTCCAAATTGAGAGATCTGTGTACAAAACCTGGTTTTCAGTTTGTTGCCAGACCAAGAGTAATGTATAGAGTAACCTTTACAGAACATTTATAAAAATTTCTTAGGTTATGTTTCTAAGAAACATCACATGTGATTTCTAAACTAAACTGTCGTGTTATCAGTTCAGGTAAATTCTGTTGTAACCTTTCAAAAAAACATATATCTTGCAGCTCTAGCCCAAAATGGTCAATCTGAATTTTGATACTATTTTTGCTGATAAATCTTCTGGTACACATAGATTTCAATCATTGTATGATCTTGATTACCATCGTCTTATTGCTCATTGTTCTTTAAGACCGAGTATGATCTTGATTTGCATAGTCTTTTGGTCGTTCTTTTTACACTTAGATGATATTTTCTTCACTTTTGCATCTTAATACTTCCAATAGTTAATGTAGTTTATTTTTTTTGGGATATTATTCTTGTTTGGTTGTGGTAAGTTATACCTAGTCTAGTTTAGAGCGGTTCTAGTTAGAGGGCGTTCAATCGGCTTGACAATTAGGTCTTCAATATCTTAAAGACCTAACTAGAGTCATACTATTAGAGTTATTGTGAATGTGATTGCTCAAGATAGGCATTTTTGCTTATACTTTGCACTCGTGACTTGAATCATTAATTAGTTGGTTGTTGCGCTTTTAAATATCTTGGACATTTTTGGTTTTATTTGTATGGTTAACCCTTTATGAGACTTGAGAATTTGCCTATCTTGAGAAATCAAAATTTGGTTTTCTGAACCTTTCTTTGATAAACTGGATAAGTTCATAAGAAAATCACAAATTAAGTTAAAAATATTATTAACTTTGGTCTAACATCCGTAAGATTGTAGAAACGTAGTGCTAATATTCATTGGGTAAAATCAGTAGATTTTATTTTTGAAATTGGTACGTTTGGTTTTTGTGTTCTTTGTGCCAACAATATCTTGATTCAAAAATACTTATTCTCTTTGTTTTGGTGCTTGTATTTATCATAAGGTCTCTCATCTTATGAAAGGGATATATCTTATTCTATTTTGAGTGTAAGGAAAACTCTTACAGATTATGGTCGTATATTTTGTTTGTATCTGGAATGTTTGTATCTCTTTTGACTAGAACTTACTTATTATCTCTGTTTTGGTGATTCTATTCATTTTACGAAATGGTTATATCTTGGAGTCTCCAATAGATATTTATTTCAGTGCAAGCAGAAATCCTGCACATTATGGTAAAAGTTTCCTTGATAATGTATACTTGAATGTATTTTTTTTGTGTTATGCTATAAAACTTTGGCTCTCATTCCAAACATGCATAGTGACATTCTCTCGATCTTATAGTTATGTTTGGTTCTTATATGAGCAATTCTAGCATTCTGCATTGTGCCTCTTATATGGATGATTGTTGTGTTAGTTTTTATAAAAACTGTACATGTTGGTTTCAGGTTTTACAATACAATGATTGAAAAACATCTATGTTATGAATAGTGTTTGTCACTTGGTCTCTCTTTGTGTTTATTTAGAACGTCTGATGGTGATGGTCTTTCTTGATTTTACTACCATGCTTTATCTTTTTAGTAAAACTTCTATGATTGGTGTCAAAATCAAGAAATTAGCAGTATCTCAATTCCAATATTGTCATCTCCATTGTAGGTATGGGGAACAAGTGCTATGATATTCTCTTATCTTTAAGTCATGCTAAATTTATCTTGTGTCCAATATTTTGTTTCGGTTATGGGAACTTAGTTTGCTTTGATAGTTGTTAGACTTGGAGATTCTTCCCGGCAAGAGTAACGCATAAGTACCTTTACAGACGCATAAGTACCTTTACAGAACATTTATGAAAATTTTTTAGGTTATGTTTCTAAGAAACATCACATGTGATTGCTAAACTAAAGGGTTGTGTGATCAGTTCACGTAAAAAACATATATCTTGCAGCTCTAGCCCTTTCAAGGAACGAAAATTTATTGTTGTTTGTTTAAAATGGACAATTTCAATTTTGATAATAGTTTTGTTGACAAAATTTCTGGCACACTTAGATTTCAATCATTGTATGATCTTGATTACCATCGTCTTATTGCTTATTCTTCTTTAAGACCAAGTATGATCTTGATGGAGCGGAGCTAGAAATATTTTTGATCGGGGTCAAATATTTTTTAACAAGTTATTATAATCTTGCTATGGGGGTCAATACATAAGAATTAACCATTTCAGCACAACAAATGACATATATAAGCCTATAAATAAAATTTTGTAAAATCCATAGGGGTCACCTGACCCTCCTAGCTCTAAAGTGTCTCTGCCACTGATCTCCATCGTATATTGGTCATTTCTTTTTACACTTAGATGATATTATCTTGACTTTTGCATCTTAATTCTTGCAATAGTTAATGGTCAAAATCTATGTGTATGATTGATATGCATTTTCGACAGAATCAGGTCTAGTTTAGAGCAGTTCTAATTAGAGGTCATAATATCACAAAACGTTGAATCGGCTTGACAATTAATTAGGTCTTCAATATCTTAAAGACCTAACTCGAGGTCATAATATCAGAGTTATTGTGATTGCTCAAGATACGCAATTTTGCTTAGACTTTTCACTCGTGACTTGAATCATTAATTACTTGGTTGTTGCGCTTTTAAATTTCTGGGACATTCTTGGTTTTATTTGTATGGTTAACCCTTTATGAGACTTGAGAATTTGCCTATCTTGAGTAATAACAATAACTCTGCTCCCGGATCCAAACCATCCATTATCTCCCACCCAGGTTTTTAGTAGCTCCGGATCATCGAAATGATCAAGAACGATAACAACTTTCTTATGTTTTAACTTTTGCTCCACTGATCTTAAGTTGCGTATCTTTAAGTTCTTTATGAGATAGAATTTCTGTCTCTGTCTTAAGTGAGATTTAAAAGCGTGGATTGTGTCCTCATACCGATCCGGCTCAATCAAAGGCACACTTGACATATTGTAAACGACTGTGTTATCTCTTGTAAAGATTTCAATTGTAACGAATTGAGAGAAGGAGAGAGATCGAGAGATTGTAACAGAGAAGAAACCGCGAACGAGAAAACAGACCCGAGATTTGTTAGTTCCTTAGTCAAGATATCGGCGTGTTGATTTTCACTAGCAACATGAAAGAGCTTCATAAATCCATTCTTGACCTGGTCACGAACCGTATGGCAATCAACCTCGATATGTTTAGTCCTCTCATGGAAAACAGGATTGCTTGCGATGTGCATTGCAGATTTGTTGTCACAGAACAATTTTGCAGCAGAGCAAACCTGAATCTTCAAGTCCCGAAGAAGCTGACTCAACCATAGTAACTCACAAGTAGCAAGAGCCATGCTGCGATACTCAGCCTCTGTACTACGGCGACTAACAGATTGTTGCTTCTTTGACTTCCAAGTGATCAATGACTTGCCCAAGTAGATGCAGAAACCAGAAATAGATCGTCGCGAATCAGGAAATGTGGCATAATCCGCGTCAGTAAAAGCATTTAGACAGATCTCTGAGTCAGCCGGATAGAACAAACCCTGAGAAGGGTTGGCTTTGACGTAGTGCAAGATGCGATGAGCAGCCTGAAGATGCACATCAGTCGGGCATGACAAGAACTGGCTCAAGTTGTTCACGGCGAAAGTGATATCCGGCCTCGTAATGGTCAAATAAAGCAGGCGGCCAATAATCTCACGATAAGGATTGCTACTCGCAAGAGGAGTGCCAGAATCCTTAGTAAGCCGAACAGTGGGATCCATAGGAACAGAGCATGGCTTACAAGCAAGAAGACCGGTAGCAGTGAGGATATCTAACGCATACTTACGTTGACAGACGGCAATGCCTTTCTCACTCCGAGAAATCTCCAAGGCCAAGAAAAATTTTGGAACACCAATGTCCTTAATCTTAAAGGCCTTATGGAGTGTTGCCTTCAAAGAGTCTAGCTCCGTCTGACTGTTAGAGGCAATCATGATGTCGTCAACATACACCAGTAGAGCAATGAACGTCACTTCCGTTATCTTGATAAAGAGAGTATTGTCGCCCGGAGATTGCTGAAATCCCTCCTGTAGAACAACACCAGAGAAACAATGATACCACTGTCTTGAGGCTTGTTTCAACCCGTAAAGAGACTTGTGCAGGTGACAAACTGGGTTCGGAGGAAAAAAACCATCTGCTGGTGTGTAGCCAAGAGGTAGACTCATATAAATTTCTTCATCCAAGTCACCATGCAAGAAGGCGTTAGTGACATCCATCTGCCAAAGGATCCAACCAAAACTAGAAGCCAAAGCAAGGAGAAATTTGACACTTGCAAGTTTAGCCACAGGAGAGAATGTATCAATATAGTCAATCCCTCTTGTTGTGTATATCCTTTAGCCACTAAACGAGCCTTATATCTCTCTATCGTGCCATTAGAAAGATACTTAATCGTGTAGACCCACTTACACCCAATCACGTGTTTCCCATCAGGCAAACTAACCACACTCCACGTGCCAAGAGCCTCGAGAGCAGTAATTTCCACATCCATAGCCTTATTAAAATGAGGATTAGCAATGGCTTCCTTAAAATTCCGTGGTTCTGTCTCAAGTGTGATAGAAACAATGAAAGCTTGATAGGGAGGGCGTAGTTTATGATAAGAGAGAACAGAAGAAAGAGGAAAAGGAATGTGAGGAGCAATAGATGGAGTGATTGGTGGTGTTTGTGGTTTCTGAAATTGGGCAAAAAGAGAGCAATGATAATCGGATAAGTAAGTAGGAGGTTTACCTTGTCTTTTCGGCCTGGCAACGGGTAGTGAAGCCTGTCCTGTATCCTCTGTCACAGTCTCAGGTGAATCCGTAATGACACCAGATCGAGAATGAGATGATGATGCATGAGAATCAATAGATGATGCATGAGAAGGATCAGGTGATGGGTCAGGTGATGCATGAATATGATCAGGTGATTCAACAGGAGAGACAACAGAGGGAATATGTGCAGGAACAGAAGGCACAGTATCAATGGCCACAGGTGTAGACAAAGGTAAAATGGATTCACTAAACAAATGATCAACGGAACTAGGAGGTAAATCTTTCTTAAAAGGAAAAATGGTTTCATGAAAAACGACATTTCGAGAGATTGAAACAACATTTGTATCCAAGTTTAAAACCTTATAACCTTTGTAACCAAAAGAATAACCCAAGAAAACACAAGGAACAGCACGAGCAGTGAACTTATTCCTATCCTTAAAGTGTGTAGAAACATAGCAGAGACAGCCAAATGTGCGCAAGAATGAATAATCAGGGGCCTTGTTAAACAACAATTCATAAGGTGTGAGCTTATTCAAAAGCAAAGACGGGGTTCTGTTGATTAGAAAAACAGCAGTCAAAACACAGTCACTCCAGTAAACTAAAGGCACATTAGATTGAAACATTAATGCACAAGCAACATTTAACAGGTGTTGATGCTTTCTTTCGACAACCGAGTTCTGTTGAGGTGTATAAGCACAAGAAAACTGATGTATCATTCCCAAATCTTTAACCAATTTCGTGAAAGCAAGTTCAGGTGCATTATCACTGCGAATAGCTTTAACAACAGAATTATATTATGTTTTAACATGTTGTATGAAAGCTGGAAAGATAGTAAGAACATCGCTTTTATTTCTCAACATGTATAACCAAGTAACCCGAGTACAATCATCAACAATTGTGAGAAAATAGCGATAACCTTCAACATACTCGACAGAAAATGGACCCCAGATATCTATATGGATCAAATCAAAAGCTAGAGGAGACAGACTATTATGAGAAACAAAAGGTAAACCTTTCTGTTTAGCTAAAGGACATACTTCACAATGTGTATGACTCGACTTGGACAAAGGTAAAATACCAGGAATATGTTGTAACTTGGCCGAAGAGGGATGTCCAAGGCGTTGATGCCAAAGATGTCTGTCCACCAAGGATCCAGAGAAATGAAGCGAAGAAAAAAGCATGGGAGACTCCAATATGTAAAGATTGTGCATGAGAACCCCTCTACCAATCGTCAAGTCCTGAATATGGTCCTGAAGAAAGCATGAATCATGATAAAAGTGAGCAGAACATTGTTGATGCTGAAGTAAAGAACTGACACTAATCAAGTTGAACTTAAAGGCAGAGACATGCAAAACATCATGCAATATGAGAGTTTGTGAAATATGCACGGTGCCAGTATGACTAATGGGAACACTAGTGCCATCAGGAAATGAGACCGTGACGTTGGAGACTGGAAAAGTTTCACTAAACATTGCCAAGTCCGAGCAGATATAGCTAGTCACTCCACTATCTATAATCCAAGAACCATGAGGAAGAACAGAATAAAGTGAGGAGAGACATTGATGTTGAAAGGTGAGAGATAAATTTTCGAAACGGAAGCTGGAAGAAGGAAAAACAAATGAGACATTACCATCGGATGATTGAGGAGCCATGTAACCATGATCTGTAATAGAAGCAGATGGGGAAGGAGATGGCTGCTCTGGAAGCTTGACATGAGCAGTGAGCTGATTGATCAAGGAACGCACTTGATCGGTTGTAAACTGAGTCAGATTAAGACCCGTGGAACCCGTTGAAGGGCCAGAAACTGCATTAGCCACTGCAGACGGTTTAGAGTATGAAACTGGAGCCTGAGGCCTAGAATTCGGTTGCTGTGGTTGACAAGACTGCTGCTGCGCAAACCTGTGACCTGGAGGATATCCATTAAGCTTGTAACACTTCTGAACAGTGTGTCCAGTACGACCACAGTATGTGCAAACAGGTCTCTGCGGAGGACGAGAATAACTCGCATAAGCAGCATTATCAGGCTGACCAGAATAGTAACCAGCATTTCCCTGTGCAGCCTCAGTAGAAGTAGGAGCAGATCCAAGAACACTCTGGAAAGCCACATTATCCAATCGAGTAGAAGGTCGAATGTTTCTTTGACGCTCGTCTTGTGTAACCATGTTAAACACATCTTCAATGGAAGGAATTGGCTTCAGGACCAGGATGTGCCTTCGAGTAGGTTCATAGACCTCGTTGAGCCCCATCAGAAACTTCGTAACACGGCTCCGTGCCTGTAACTTTTCCCAACAAACAGCGGCATTGCATTCGCATTTCCCGCAAGTGCAAAGAGGAAGCTCCACATAGTTATGATATTCTTCCCATAACGTCACAAGCTCCGTGTAGTAGGTAGTAACATCCATGGAGCCTTGCTGGATCGAACTCAAACGTTGCTCAATTTCGTAAACGCGAGGAGCATCATCTTGCTTGAAACGCGCCATCAAATTTTTCCAGATTTGTTCAGCCGTAGACATAAACAAGAGACTCTGGCCAATTTTCTTTGATACAAAGTTCATAATCCAGGTTGCGACCATATCATTACACCTAGACCAACTACCAGCATCACGATGACCACTAGGAGGTTTAGAGATCGTACCATCGATGAATCCAAGCTTGTTCCGGACATTTAGGGCCATACGAACGGAGCGGCGCCAAGAATGGAAATCGGAACCAGAAGCGAGGCGATCGGAGACTAGAATCAATCCCGCATGATCGGAAGAGTGCAAGAAGTACAGATTCTCGTATTGATCAACCAGCGGAGCACGAGTATCAGGAATCGCATCAGGAGTCACATCGTCACCGTTCATCGTCACCATCGCAGAAATTGAAAAGAGAATCAAGCCGGGAAAGTGAAAAGAAGAGAGAATCGGCGTTGATTTAGGTCAAATAAGGGAGAAAGAGCGGAAGCAAGTAAATCTGCGAAAGAAAAGAAAGAAGCTCGAATACCGCGAAAATCAGCTGAGAAACAAAATCAAAGACAAGAGATGAAAGCTGAAGACTCATGGCAAAGATCCGAAGCTGAATTTCGAGTTTATCAAGCAGGAAAACGAAGATCAAGCAAGCTCGAATGAGAGAAAACAATGGCGGAATCGGTTGTTAGGCTCTGATACCATAATAACAAACAGATGAATAGAAGATATTTTCTCATTAATGATCAAAGTAAAGTGTACAAAATATATATATAGCATGGTTAAGTGAAAGGAAACTTAACCAAACTTCTAATCTAATCTAACCGGAGTTAACCAAGATATAATCTAATACCTTCCTCTAGAACTCCCGCAACAGAGAACCAATATCAAACGCCCGAGCTCACGGCATTGGATCGAACCACATGGCTCCGATCCTTGACGAAATCAAGTTCGTTGGGAGCACCATATCGTAGTAACGAACAACTTCCTCCTCTGTCTCCGATTACGCCTGGATCCAATCCACAAAGGCCAATAAGAATCAGTATGCCAGCTGCAGAGATACCACAACAGCTCCTTTGTCATTGACAATCGAGCAGAAGCTCGACATAATCGATCAGAAGCTCGACAGAATTGATCAGCAAAACGCCGAGATAAACGCAGCAACTTTCGAGCAGCTAAAATCATACATTCATGCAGCCACAAAAGCTCTGCACCCGACATCGAGAATCACACATGCTAGACTCAGCGAGACTGGAAAAATCAGATTTCCCGAGTACGCTGGGAACAACGACCCAAAAGCACACGTTAGATCCTTCATGTTAGCAATAACTAAAGCATAACTTACCACCAAGGAAGAAGTAGGCCACTGTAAATTATTCGCAGAGAACCTCACTGGCTCAGCTCTAGAATGGTTGTCGAGCCTTGAAGCTGAATCCATAGACAACTTCACTCATCTTGTCTCCGTTTAGCTGAAGTAATATTCAATATTCATCGAGACCCGAGCTGCGGATACAGATCTATGGACTCTAATGCAAGGCTTTGGCGAATCGCTCCGCAGCTACATAAGCCGCTTTAAACAAGTCAAAAGCCCAGATTTCAAACCTTAATGAAAGTGTAGAGCTCCACGCTCTAACACACAGACTGTGGTTTTCTTCAAAATTTAAAGAGGAACTACAACTCAGACACAAATCGGGTATGGAGGACGCGCTGCATAAGGCCAACGCTTTTGTGCGAGCAGAAGAAGAGTATGAAATGTTCTCAGAGAAATATAACGCTGGCCTTTTAGGCCCCGGATCCAACTTTGAGAATAAATCTCTAAGGAGAGAACCAGAAGGGCTGTCGTTGACAATAACCAGCAATCGAGCATACGCTCCATGTACAATAAAAATAAATTTTGCGAATATCACCAATGAAACGACCATTCAGTAGAAGAATGCCAAAACTTGAACGTCGTTCGAATAACGAGAACGAACAAATAAGAAGGCCAAGAGCCCTCATAAAGAGAGGAAGTTGATGGTACAACTCCGACAACTCTGAAACATAAAACGCTTCCACCCAGCAAAAACAAAAGAAATCGAGATGTGGATGAGAATGATTTTTCCCCTCCCGCACTCAAGCAACGAATTGATATGATCATCAGAGAATTCGAACATCGTGGCATCTCGATGAAATCATTAGTCACCCCCTCTCGCTCCCAAAATGACTTTATGTCAACGCCTAAACGATTTAAGCCTTTCGAGGGGGTGTAGAGGCATTCCCCCCCCCCCCCAAAAAAAAGAATAGAGTAGACTTCATAGCCAGAGGCTCATAATTTTGTCGAAACTCGATAAATTCAATAAAAGCCTTTCACCGAAAAGCCAACTCGAGCTCGAATCGTACTCAAGCTCTGTTCAAACCAAATACCGAAATTGCCTTACTTGAAAGCAAAACGCTCAAGCTAGATAAACTACATGACGACGCTCGTATTCCAGCTCGACGTAGCAAGATTCGAGCTGTCAAGAGACTCAAGAATAATGATCAATACTGGAAGTTTGGTCGATCTCTTGTTCTACGATGCATTCAGAAGAATGGGATTCACACATTCCTCCTTAACTAATAATAGGATCCCTCTCACCGGCGGATAAACGACATATTCTCTTTGTACTATCCAACTCATAGTAACCGCAATAGGGATCTGAAAACCGATCAATTTCGTTGTAGTAGATTGTCCAACCCCTGACAATGCCATATTAGGAAGACCTTGGATATTTACGATGAAAGCGGTGCCATAAACTTACCACCAATGCGTTAAATTCCCCTAAAGGGATCAAAACAATCTGCGGGAACCAGAAAAATGCAAGAAGGTGCTACATGACCTCGTTCAAACAAATTGCAAGCTCCCTAGAATAACAACAATTTTAGAAAAATGATAACCCCGCTGAAATCAAGATAAAAATGTACTAAGGATCCCACAACAAGGGACCCAAGAAAAGCCTTCTTACGAAAGTATGCATAGACGATAAACATCCCAAAAAAATCGTAAACACTAGCTCGAAGCTCGACGATATGACTATGAAGTAGTAAAACAATAGAACTACATAAAAGCTTGATCTCCCGACGGGTACGTAGGCAACTCACCATCGAGTTCAGCCACCACCTTACTCAAACTCCTCTATGCTTATGTACAAACAAGGTTCTCAAACCAAGTACCTTTGGCCTGGTGGTAAAGGGGCTCCGGCTAGAGTTTCCGCCCCGGATTCGAATCCACTTGGCCACAGAGTTTTCATATGGGTTCCTCCGGCCCCCCAGACCGCTAGAACAGGGGGCCCTTAAGTGGGCGCTTAAAAATCCCTGGACGTGGACAAAGCCCGGTGGGCTAGTCAGATCACGTTTAAGTGATCTGGATACTGGGTTAGCATAGTCAGATCACGTTTAAGTGATCTGGATACTGGGTTAGCAAAAAAAAAACAAGGTTCTCAAATCTGTCAACTCAATTCGACGAACTAAACGCGAGGGCCTACCTCACTCTACTGCGGCTCATGCAAAAAATACTCCAAATAATCGTACGATCGACGACATACAATATCTAAAACGATCTATGACTTATGAGCTCAGATCTCTAATGATCCTTCAAAAACGTTTGGCCGGACTAAACATCTTGAGCTTATCTATTCGCAGAACACATCGAACACGAACTCGATCTTACGTTCAAACGAGTTGACAAACCAAAACTGACTTATATAAACAAACCAGTCAAACCACCTTCACTCATACCACTTAATCAAAATTTTGACTAACACTTACTCAAAATTCTTAAAACCTCAAACTCTAACATTTGTAACCCAAAGTTTAGGAATTTTTACTTGGTGTCGACCGACACCAGGACCGGTCTGCAAAATCATTCCCGGTTCGTTTTGAGTGTCGGTTTAGTCCGGTTTAGGCAAAAGAGCCCTACTTTTCGAGTTAAAAAGGTTTTGGCCGTCGATTTTGTCGTTTAACGAAACAGAAACGGGAGAAGAGGAGAAAGAGGATATTTCAAGGTAAAAAACCAGATTTCTGGGTTCTAGGAGGAGGATTGTTCATCAGCATCTCTTGTTTTCCCTTTTCTAAGTCTTGTCAAAGTGAGTGTGTGACTGTAGGCCCCTGATTCTCTAGATCTGTGTTTGGTTTGATGGATAGATGAGTTTCTGATGATTTTGGTGGTGTTTATGTGATGATTGTGGTGTTTAATCATGGTTTGGTTGATAATTGTATTGATTTTGTGTGTTTTGCCCTGTTCAATCGCGTTTGGAATCACTTTTTAAATCGTGTGTCGAGCGACACTGAAGACTGGTTTGGTCAGGTGAACCGGTTCAAATCGATTTGTAATTGGAATTAAATGGTTTAACTCGGTTTATTGAATTTAAATGATTATTTGGTTTGATTTAATTAATTATTTAAAATTTAATGTTAAATTGTCTAAAAATTGCGTAATTGGCCTGTAGACGGTATGATCGTCTCATTTACGCATCTTTTTCGCAATGTGATGCAGGTAAAACAAAAGTGAGATCACGGAATCAAGGCTGGAGATGAGAATCATAGGGTTTATTGTTTTATTTGAACTGTTTAAGTTTTTAGAATTATTAGGCGATGACTGCGCATACGCGCGGATTTTTCTTAACATATATTTTAAACCAATATTGAAGAGTCACTAATATCACTTCTGAGCAGACAAAAAAAAAATTTGATGGTTTAAATCTAGCAACTAATGCAATGTCTATGTCGTTTGGGTATTTCTTCCCTTTAGGTATCGACATCCATATCATGTACGTATAAATACTAAATAGTGTATATATAGTTATGCAAAGGATGAGACAAATACAAGATTTGAGTTGAATACCCAAAGAGATTTAGCTAGTATGTGAATTCAAGGGTTCACTGTCTTACTTCTCCTATTGTTACATTATGAATCATGTTTTAAGCTTTCCGCTTCTTTAACGGTTAAGTATTAACTAATCCCCCTAGGAATGTAATCGTCGAGTTTTTTAACCTTCATCATGTTTTTTAACAGGCTTACAACGTCGCACAATTTTGACTTGCCAAGCAGGAGTGGTTTAAAACATACATATATCTTTTCTTTTGTATCATTTAACATTTCTTTCTCATTGTTTAATTATATCATATCTACTTTGAAATCCAGATATCTTTTTTTTTGTATCATTTAACATTTCTTTCTCATTGTTTAATTATATCATATCTACTTTGAAATTCAGATTGTGAATTTCAATTCCAGCATTGAAGGTTTCCATCATGACAAATGTAGCACAAAACGATATCTAAAAATATATTTGTAGAGTGGTTGAAGATAAGCATGAATGTGTTTATTGATTCTAATATTTAAGATTAAATAGCATAGGAAAATGACTTTAAAAGTATTGATCATAACTCATCCTACGAGTTAGGTTGCAAGTTTTTTTTCTATAGAGCAGAGAATACAAATTATAGGTGGACGCTTTAAACTGCTTAGCTGTAAACAATTTGCATCATCAGAAGAGTCACCTCTAACAACACCATGTGACTGCATAATCGGTGAAATGGAAGTAGCTAGCGTCTGCAACGTTTTGATTATACTCCCTTTCTCACCGCTGAATATGGAGCCAGTACCAACTCTCGGTTTATGTGCTTCTGGGTGTTTCCTTTCAAGAGCTGTAAAAGAAAGAGAAAAATTAAAATAGATGAGTTAACTAATGCCAGCAAGAAACCTGCAGCTGGAGCAGATTTCTGATTTTAGCAAGTAATTTGAAATGAGACTGTACTTAAAAGCAGCTGAGCAAGAGACTGCTAACACTTACAACTTGAGAAGATGACCGGTCTCTCATGCTGTTCCATTGAGTTTGTCTCATCTTCAAGGTGGTTTTGTTTAAGAGCACTGTCAGCAATAGTAAGATTGATCCTTTTGCATAGATAAATATACTGGGACTTCAGCTTTTTGTAAGCAGTGTAGGCTTCTTCTTTTTTCTTTATCTCCATAGCTAACTCAGATGATCCTCACTCTGGCTACTTAAAGCTTCTACCTCATCTAAATAGTTTCCACGTTTTTACCTGCATATGCATATATATCATCAAGTTCTTTCGCATGATCTGCATTCTTATGTTTACACTCCAACATATCCTTCTCTGTCAAGTTGTGTTTACTCTCCAAAACCTTCGAGCAATCCTTTCTTCCTCGAGCTCATCATTTATCTGCCAAAGTAGGATACGCGCAGGTGGAAGCCTTCAATGCTGGAATACTTGCCTTCTTGAAAGAACTCTGAACGCTGTTTTAGAAACCTGTTAAGATAGAACTTGATGGTTTTTGTTAAAGATTAACCTTAAATTTCATAAGCTTCGATCTTATTAAACATGCATACCAAATAATTCTTAATGATAGCTTACGATCGTAACTAATATTGATAAAGTTGTTCAGACAAAGCATAGTGATTCATAATGAAAAGAGGATCAGTCGTTTCAATGGAGAGCATGGAAGCGTAAGGCATTCATCTTACGGGATTGTTAGACAGAAATGAATGTGCTAGTCAAAAGCACATACACACTTTTCTACTTCCTCTCATATCAAGTTCCAACATGAAACCATTGCATCAGAAAATCAGAGCACACTATTGAAAAGTAAGACGAAGAGGAAAAACAAATGATTAACACTTAGATCAGGAGGTCAACTTTGATCTTTCTTCTTCAACTGAATTATTCTTTTCAAATATCTTGTTGCTTCTTCTCAATTTGGATTTTGGAAATAAACTTACCACCGCATCTGTTCTTCAAAAACAATTATACCACACGATAAAGTGGTAAAACAATTTCACATGGAGCAACGTTAAAGTGTCCATTTGCTATATCCCATAGATTTCAAAACTCCCTCCAGTCCATTATTTCCTTGGTTAATCTCTTGAATGTATGTTATATATTTTATTATATAAGCTGGATGCGCGACGTGGTTTTGCGACACGTAGAATTTTTATAACTCATCAGATTGCGACATGTGTTATTTTTAATTATGAAAACTAGATCTTGACCCGTGCTGTAGCAGCACGAGATGTTGTGACTTTTGAAGAAACATTAGAGTATGCTAATTAGGTGAATGTGATAATCAAATTATTATTAGTTTAATTTAATTATATGATGAAAATGAGATATTTATGACTTTGTATGTTTAATTTAGGGAGACATACTAAAAACTTAATTTTATGAGATATTACCGAAATAAACAGTGATGGACCTATTTGTTTAGCCCACAATTGGTCGGTTCCAGTCATTACACTTATAGCCCGAATTCATTGTTTTTTTTTTTTTTTTTTTGGTAACATTGACAAATAAACAAACCGAACAAAATACAATCATCAAAGAGAAATCGATTTATCTCCAGAAATCGATTCCTTATTTTCGGAATGATGATGTGAAATCGACTTTATCTGATCCAGTGAGATAAGTTCACGATGGAAATCTGGTAAAAATAAAGAGTTATCGGAGTTAAGTGTGGGGAGATCAGTGTCGCATCATTAACGAAGATGAAGAGTTTTTGACGTAAGCTGTTTAGCATCTCCTTTACTTCAAATCACTTAAATTAATATTTGATTATGAGGAAAAAGTTAAATACTCTTCATAATTCTGTTGAATTGACTATTTTATTACTTTGCAAAATCACTAATTTTACTTGATTCTCATGTCTCTTTGTTTTGATTTTCCGGTAATTTGAAATCCAATGTCTATGAATCATTCCCTACAAAATTGAGTAAGGAAGTTCGTCACAATCGGGCAAAGATTCATTGACAATTATAATCTCTTTTTAATCTCTTTTCATAGATCCATTCTTTCTTGTTGTCTCTCTCCAAAAAGACCTAGATCTAAAAGAATGTTGGTTCTCACATGTGATGTTGATAATCTTTAAGTTAATTAAATTTGTGAACATCAGGTTTCTAAAATTGGATATTGTTTTAACGTTTGATTAAAATGTAGTTGTGGACAACAAATTTTTTTTATCAAGGGTTGTATTTTTTTTTTTAAAGAAAATAAATATATTAATTTTTCTTTAATGAAATTGATAATTATTAATTTTTTATTAGATTAAACTTTGGCTAAGACATCATTTTTTCTATTCTTTTATCTTGATATATGTTGTCGACAACACAATATTTATATGTTATACAAAAAAAAATGTTTTGTATTTTTCTTGAATGATTATCCGACCGTAAAAAATAATTGAACTCATAAAATCAATAATTTAATCCATTGAAAACATTACTCAATTCGTTAAAAATATTATTAAATTCGTAATCATTATTTAACTCGTAAAATAAAATTATTCACTTTTTCAAAAATCATTCAATCCATAAAAAAATATTTTAATGTCAAGCTTCAAATCACAGTGAATCCATCACAAAATATTTATAAACTTAGCTTCAGTTTAGATATAATTTGGGTTTATGTTTGTGATCTTAATTTAGCATCTCTAATTTTTATTTTTTTGCCTTCTTGCCTTCTCATTTCTATAAGCGTAGCTTCATCAACTTTTAACTCTTCATTTTCCGGTTTTTTTCCAAGTCTATATATTTCATCATCATCATCATCATAGCTGGGTTTAGCCTCCTTTGCTTTTCCAATTTTCATTTTGCCATATGAAAATCTGTAATTAAAAAGGTAAGTAAACACTATTTGTTTGAAGGATTTGCCCCTACAACAAATCTTTCATTTTACATACAATTCAAAGAAAAACTATACTATATATACATAGTCAAATAGTATGGACTTCACGAATAATATCTAAACCCAAAAAATAAATTCTAAACGCGAAAAGTTAAACCCTAAACCCAAAATCTAAACCCTAAACCTGAATCCAAACCCTAAACCCAAATATATAAAACCTAAACCTGAATCCAAACCCTAAACCCAAATATATAAACCCTAAACTCTAAATCTAAAACCCTACAACAAATCTTTCATTTTACATACAACTCAAAGAAAAACTATACTATATATACATAGTCAAATAGTATGGATTTCAAGAATAATATCTAAACCCGAAAAATAAAATCCTAAACGGATAAATTAAACCCTAAACCCAAAATCTAAACCCTAAACCCGAATCCAAACCCTAAACCTAATGATATAAACCTAAACTCTAAACTTTAAACCTCAACCCCAAAAATATAAATCATAAATACCAAAATCTAAACTCTAAACCCAAAAATATAAACCATAAACTAAAGAGCTACACTCTAAACCCTAAATCCAAAAATATAAATCTCAAACACAAATCTAAATTTTAAAAGTTAAACCTTAAACCTATAAATATAAACAATGTTTTCCTAATACGAAGTTGTATACCACAAAAATAAAATAGTATAACATTAATTTAAGGGATAATTTTGGTAATATTTCATATAAAATATGATGTATACTCTATCCAAACCATTGATATAGTTATTCTCTCAAATATGCCCACCAATATGATTATTCATTTATTTTTAAATGTTGGGATATGGATTGAAATATGGATGTTGGAATACGGATTGAAATTGCATTTACATTTTTTTTTTTTAAATCAGTCCTTTTGGACTTTCCTTCTCGGGTTTGTTTAGACCCGTGGCCGAGATATTGGGTTTTCATTTGCCTTTGTCTTAAGCTTTTAAGTCTGAGTTTCGATAAAACAAAATTGGACAACCTTGATGTTAAAAAAAAGACTAAGTGGAGTTCTTCCTTTTCATATTCTCCGCTTATATGCCTTTGTCTCCACTTAATTTGCAGAAGAATTTGGTTGTTTTTGTCGACCATCGTGATACTAATCTATATTTATAATGTATTTGGTAGGCTCTAAAAAGTTAAAAGCAGTTGGATTTATAACTGGGACCACCTTCAAACAACTAAATGTTCGTTAAACCACCTGTAAGGCAATGGTTGTTGGTGAAAAGTTGCTTGCTTCAGGCTATTGGTATGATCTTTAAAATCTATTTTGGAATAAATATAGAATAATGAAGAAACAAAAGATAATAACTGATTTGAAGAATAAAGAAACGTAACTTTTAGTTGGTAGTGAAGACTTCTTCACACCAAGCTCATGCTTTTTTCTCATGCTAAATGTTCTTTCCTGTTCGTTCAGATTTCATGGTCTGGATTTGATTCCTCAAATACTTTTCTGAACTCTTTTTTTCTATTCGTCTTGTTTCTTGTTGTGTATTTAGGCATGGACCAGATGTGACCCGTCACAATCTCTTCCTCTTTCTTCATTATTATGTATAAAGAGTTTTGACCTGGATTCTCCATATAGCTTTGACATCCTTCAGGTATGTGAATCCAGTCGGATAAGCCATTTTTTTTTGTTTTTGGTTTAGTTTGCTGGGAATCTGAAATAACAGTTTTGACAATATAGGTTCCTTAGAGATATCGTGAGTCTTGTATTTATTTAGCAAAGTTGGAACGCAGGATCTTGACCATAAACAACCTTGAAATTAAGAAAACTTGCTTTTGTAAATATTATTGTTAATATTATCTTAAAAGGGAACAAATTTTATTGTTAATATTTTAAAAGATCCATGCTTTTGTAAATTTCCTAACTCGCTAAGATCTGATTATCAATCAGCGTAGATTTAGGAAAAGTGATTACTTTTGATGAATTTTCTAGATAAACCTGTTGAAAATCGAATATAAAGTTTCCAAATTCTGGCGAAGTAAAATAAAATGATATAATAACTAATTTAAATGGATTTTTTTTGCAGATTCTTAGGAGCTGTTAAACAGATTTGTACTTGGCTTCATCGGAGCGAATTAATTTTGGAAAGCATCCGGTTATTTTGGTTTTGGGACAATATCTGGTTTCTTTTGCCGGTTCAATTTAAGTGACTTCTCCTATTGTTAGATCCGCGTGTTTTCACAAGAATATCGGGTCGGGGTCCTGAATCTCTGTTTCCGAACAGCTTGTTTCTTGCATATTTTCGGACATAAAATATTCTTGTAAACTTAAAGATTTCTTTGTTATGAACTGGGTTTTTTGGTTTTTTAACAGGATCCGACCCGGTTTCTAACGGGTTTTTTTCTTATTTTTGGATTTTTTACTTGTTTGGTTACAGAGATAACTTTAAAATTTTTAGGAAGTGTTTTTCTTTTAATAGTATAGATATTTAGATCGTGACATGTGTCTTGGAAAATTTATTTTTTAAAAACTCATTTATAAATATTTAAAAAAGGAAAAAAGAAATTTCATTATAGTAAAATACTATCTTACTAATACATACTAAATAAAATTCTATTAGTACATGGAATAAAAATAAAATCCTATTAGTATATGGAATAGGTTAAGTAAACCAATCATAATAATGTATAAATAAATTCATATAATTGCATGGAATAGGCTACATAAACCCCTATAAAAAGAGAGTTAAGGTAGTCTATTTTTTCTCCTTCACAAACTCATCAAAGAAAATTCATCAAAGCTTTCGAAGTCTCTTTCTCTATTTTAAAATAGTGTAAGAAAACAAAGGAGATTATTTGAGGGATGATTTTGTTTTTAGACCCCAACTTTGGGTCAAATACAAATGTATACCCCTCTCATTTTTTTTTAAATACTTACATCTCATTTCTCCTATATTATCCCCACCACTTACCTATACTCACAAAAATGCAATTACCTTTTTTTTTTTTTCGAAAATCATAATGTATAAACAACTTTCATCCCTTACACTTATTCACGAAAATGTCATTCTCATCAATTCATCCAACCACAATGTTCAACCATTTTCAAGTTTTGAATGTTATTTCTCTCCACTTTAACCACCCAAGTCTCAATCTTTTCCTTTCATAACCTTCTATTCTATCTTATTCTCTCAATTTTCATCCCAAAAACTCCCTAATCCATCTTTTAAAATTTGAAATTCTTATATGTTGTCATTTCCGGCCAACAAGCTCACGCCAACAGTTGGACTTTTCTATTGAAGGTTAAAATCCCGTCAACGACGCCCAAGAACACGACAAGGTAATTTTCCGGTCGATTTTCGTGACTTTCTATAATTTTGGAGTTGTAGACTTCTTGAAGAAGTCTGCGCCATACTTTTGACAACAAAAAAATTGTTGCAAACAGCACATACATCTTCAAGAAGTCTACAACTCTAAAAAGGGTTAGTTTTGCAATTGACCAAATCACGACTTTTTGTAAAAGTCTACGGATGAAGTCTACTTAAAAAGTAGGTTAGTTTTGCAATTGACCAACAAGGACTTTTTAGTAGACTTCTCTTTGAAGTCTACTTTCAAGTGTACCTGATCGCTGTAGACTTCGTGATGAAGTCAATTAAAACAGTAGACTTCATATTGAAGTCTACTGGTCAACGCCGTGCATAGTATGTAGATTTCTCTGAGAAGTCTACTATAAAGTCAATGTTGGTCAATTGCAAAAGTAGACCCTTATGAAGTCTACTAATGGTAGTAGACTTCATCGGTAGACTTCTTTACTGTAGTAGACTTCATTATGAAGTCTACTTTGGGCAATGAAGTCTACTAAAATGTATTCGTTGGTCAATCGCAAAACTAACTTTTTTCGAAGTAGACTTCATTGGCAGACTTCTCTAAAAAGTCGTGATTTGTTCAATTGCAAAACTAACCTTTTAGACTTCACCACGAAATCTACTTAATGACTTCATAGTGACGTCTACAAAGTACACTTCTGAATGAAGTCTGCTACCTATATGTTTTTAAAAACGTCATTTGTATATAATCTATAACTAATGTTTAAGAATTTCTTCTACCATAAGTTGTGTTAATTTGATTAATTGCTTGTGTATTATATTTACATGATTAATCGATATAATTTGTGTGAAAACAATTTTCTTGTTTCATTAGGAGAGTAAGTGATCAATTCTACTTACTCGTTGTGGTTACTAATGTGTTGCGTCTTGTTCTTCTGATGTAGAAAATGGTGTACGTAGCTGCTGTTTTTGGGAAATGGGCGAGGAAAGACAACGGATCATGGATTTTTGAAGTGGATTATGATAAAGGAGGGATAATGTTCTCATTGATAGATGGTTGTACACATGGTGAGCTTGTTCAAATGGCACAATATGATTATTCGCTGGACAAGAATGCAGAATTTTTAGAGATATCATACCCACTTCCAGATTCTATGCTTCAGCAACTGCCTGCTGATTCTCCTCCTATGTTTGTAACGAATGATAGACAAGTTCATAGTTTGATTGAGCTAAGTCGAACGCATGTACTACGACTGTGTGTTGAACCATTCAAGGAATCATTTGAAAAACAGTGTACCTGGACCTCATAATGTATACTCGGGCGAAGAAGAAGACGAAGACTGGAGTGCATCTTCTGGTGAGGAGGGAGATGCATTTTCGGATGAAGAGGAAGAAGTGTGTGAGCTGAAACTTACACAATAGTGTTAAGTATGTTTTTAGGGAGAGCCGAGAATTCTATGGTCTAAACACAAATAACATGAGCCAAAGTTGGTCAAATTGATAGCTGTTTGTGCGAGCTACAGAGTTTGTGGTGTATGCCTTTGCTGGATGTAAAAAGTGATCATCAAAATAGTGAATATCAGTTCCTATTTATAAGAGAATAGGAACCAACTTTACAAGATTAAGTAAACAATCCATAATGCTTCTTTCTTTTTTCTTTTGCGCCGCCTATGGCTACGGCAATCTTGCGTCGTGGGCTTTCTCTGATGGGCCTCGGCTTGAATCACTACGCTGGACGTTGGTTCGGCCCATCGAGGCACGGTTCCCGGTTCGATGGTTGATTGATGGTTCGACCCGGTTTGGCTCTAAGTGGAACTTGTAAGTGAGGCCAAAATACGAAAAAGTTATGGTGTTGATTGCAGAGATAGTAAATAAGTTGGTAGAGCCTCTCAGAAAGTGGTTGGGCTTAGGGGCCAAGAGAAGGCGTGGGTGACTCACCGGGATGGGTGGTTGGGGCATTATAATTTGGTATCAAAGCCGAACCCAGACGCGAGTGTGGAGTCAAGTGGGCTCACACCGCCAGGGGATGACGATCCAGGTGCGCAACAAAGATGTTGCGCGCAGTGAGTGGGGATGAATTGTAACATTCGGGTTTGTGATAAGTGAGGAGAGGCTTAAGAGAATTGATTTGGCTACCTATGTCAACAAAGTGCACTTACCTTTTCGGTTAAAGGCCCATAAGTAACTCCAGAGTTAAGCATGCTTGGGCTGGAGTAGTGGAAGGATGGGTGACCTTCCGGAAAGTGGTTTGCGGAACCGTGTGAGTGAGGAGGCGTGGGTGACTCATCGGTAGAGGCGTTATATCATGTCTCTATCATAACTCTTATTAGCTCGAATCCGGCTACTGCGAGCTCGATTACGAGTGCATCGTCATGAAGTTTATCGAGAGAAAGTGTTTCGCTTTCTCGAAATTTGATTTCATGATCAGGTCCGTCTAGAGGATATGTTTTTCCGGAAGATTTGACCCATGGTTGATGTGCTTTGATCGAGTTAATCGAGTTTTTGCACATTTTTGAGCCACCACAAATGAAGTCNTTTTTTCCCCCCCCCCCCCCTCTCTCTCTCTTCCCCCTTCGAGTCTGAGAGGTCTTGGAGTATCAAGTTGATTATTTTCCTGTTGGAAGGAAGGGAATCAGGTAGTTCAACGTCGACTTCGCGTTCTCTTTTCTGATGTTCTTTGTCAGAGTCTTTAACTACATTAGGTTTTGGTTTTTCAACCTTTGCCTGGATTTCAGCTGATTTACTTTTTTTCTTTTTTTTGGTTGAGATTTTGCCTTTAGCACGGCATTCTCTTCTTCATCCGAGCTCTTTGTGGGAGCTGGAGTTTCGATTGAGAAGGAATGTTGTCATTTTTTCTACGAAGGCGGTTTAGGTGGTGCGTTTTGTTTTACACCTGGAGGAGCAAATGCGAGCTCTCCTTTATGGTATTCCGCTTTGAGAAGAAATGTATATTCTTCGAGAGTAGAGAATGCAGATACGCGATGGAGTGCGTCATCTAGCGAGGTTATGGGTCAAACACTTAGTTCTTACCTAAATTTTGATTCACACCACAAATTATTTTTGAGGGCGAGTAGAGCTGTTGCCTCGTTAGGGTTTGTGATCTTAGCTTTGTGATATATCTATATTTTACATGTTTTTACTATGGTTTTTAATATCTTTTATAACATAAATAATAAGGTTTTTGTGTTCAAGAGGTAGTTTTCTTGTATATTGTGGTTTTGGGAATCAAACAGGTCAAAATGGTGAAAAGGAGGCAAAATGGAGCAAAAGAACTTCAAACAATGATCCATTCAAGTTTCCAAATCAAGAGCTTCAACAAAACTCAAAATGACCGATTTTCACAATCGGACTAAACTGGAGTACCAGAAAGATGGCTGCGGTTGAAGGTCTTCCAAAGGTTCAAATCCCATGATCTTTATATGGAAAGATAGATAAAATAGGCGTGCACCGTGGCGAAGTGGAATTGGGCCATTTGGAGATCACATCCGGTCTGGACTTTGTTTCTCCCAAGACATGTCCGTTCAGCGAGTAAGTGAAGCCCATGGAGATTGGACAAGTGAAATGGACCGGGACCACTTTGGGCCAAGCCTAAACTTCATCAGGACTTAAGCCCACACTCTCTGACGAAATTTTGAGGCGGCGGTCCTGGCCCATTCGCAAACTTGGTGAGCAAGCTCAAAGGAGAAGAAGAAAAGGAAAGTTTCTCCTTCTTGTATGAGCCTTAACTCAGCCGACCTAGACTCCTCCTCACCTATATATACTTGCTTTT
>OVBJ01001741.1:0-24545 GCA_900406535.1 Noccaea bulbosa | reverse complement strand
TCTTATTTTTGATTTAATACTTAATTTAATACCAAACAAAAATTAACACTGCATAATTTTATAATTCAAGTAACTAAAATCTTCAAAAATCACAACATCCCGTGCTAAAAACTAATTAAAATCTAAAATGATCCCAAATATGACATATTTTCCTACAACCGGAAAAATCAAAACCCAAAGCAAACCGAACCAAATTACAGTTTGATCCGGAATAAGACATATATATATTCTAGATCCAAAAACCCCGAAACCATAATAACCCCAACCAAACCGAACCAAATTACTAAATGTCCACCCTTTATATCTAGTATTCTATAGCAGGTAGCAAAACATTATCAGTTTTTCCCAAAATAAATAGTTTGAGGAATTTGCAGAAAATGCTAGGGGAGTACATGTTTGATTTAAGTAATCTCTAGGCCGGTCTACAGCTGGGTACTAGAAACGAATAAGTCTATTTAATAGCAAAGGAAGAAGTCCCTGATAACAATTAGAGCTTATTTTTGAATTAGCAATATGACATAATTTAAAAGCAAAATATCTAAAATAATTTAGTTTATCAGCAAGTACCCTGATATCACTACAAGAAAACATATTGTTTCCATCAATTATTTACAACGAAAATAAAACGTCGGAAAATTACCTCGACTTTACATCGATTTAACAACGATTTCAAAATCGTTGTAAATAAGTCGTAAATTGGCGAAGAAATAAAACGTTGTTAAATCATCCTAAAGTAACATTGTTTTAAGACGATTTCACGACGTTTTCATATATTGTTGTAAATTCATTGTTAAGTCACATCAATTTTACAACATAATATTTACGTCATAAAATAGCGTCTTATTTACAACGATTTAGGACATCTTATATGGACGTATTCCAACATTTATTTTTGTTGTATTTACATCGAATTGGTCGTAAATTTGTCGGCTATTGTAAACCATAATTTCGATTTCATACGATAAAATTTACTATTGAAAATACCACTTTACGACGAATTAACAACGAATCGTTGTAAAATTGAAACCCTAAACCCTAACATTACCCTAATTCACAGTTAAGTGATGATAAGTCTAACCAGCATCAAATATTAACATATTTGAAGTTTACCAAGATTATATATGTTTTTTAAGTTTAGTGATGAATTATACAAACATTACATATAGTTTGAGTTTAAAAGCAAAATATCTAAAATAATTTAGTTTATCAGCAAGTACCATGATATATATTATTGCAAGAACTAAGAACCAAGAACCAGCATTTTTTTAGATTTAATTTTGTTGACACTTCTGAAACAATATTTATATAATCCAAAAGACTTCTTCGTTTATTTCAAAACCAAATAAACTCAAATGGCACACAAAAATATTGTAGTGTCTAAACTTAAACTTTCAAAATGTCAACATGAGCTAGCATACAAGAAAATATCACCCAACAATTCAGAAAACGCGTTAAGTAAGCGATCTTCTATATAAACTTTTACGTTCAGTTGATTCATTGTAAGTTTAGGTTTTGACAAGTGCATATTATTTTATTCTTCGTCTTGTAATACTTGAAGAAGATTTCTCTCAGTTAAGTAGGGTGTATATATCGTTTTGCTCTGTTTGTTACATTTCTTGATCAAAGCGTTTACGTTGAACTAAAAATTTCTGTTAGCTAAGTTTTACAAGTAACTTTGTATGTTAAACAGCTGAATATGGATGTTTCGGAACTACCTTCAGCGTCAAAGCTAGTCAAAAACATAGTTTTAGTGGGGCGTACGGGAAACGGAAAAAGCGCCACCGGAAACTCCCTCATCGGACAAGAGGTGTTCATCTCCGGATCACAAGCATCAGGTGTTACCACAACATGTACGACATCTAGAGTTGTGACACCAGATGGCCAGCTAATCAACGTGATTGACACTCCTGGTATGTTTTGGTATATTTTATATAGTTTTGTGGAACCAAGCATGTCCATGATACGAGATTAACGCGGTAGGGTTTTTTTTTATATGGTTACGATGTTTTATGTTTTGGTATCTTTTTACGTTAGAGTACTGTTCTCGTTTTTTTGTATTAGGATATTTATTGATTAATTAACCTTAATCCTAACAGAGACTAAGATTAAAAGAAAGTTTAGGTTAAAGCTTCCTCACGTTAACAATAGTTCATATCAGTCCATTGTTCATCAAAGTCAGGTTGGTTTGATAATGTGATACAGGTCTGTTTGATTTGTCGGTGTCCGCTGAATTCATTAGCAAAGAAATCATCAAATGTCTTACCCTCGCGGAAGAAGGCTTACATGTTGTGGTGTTAGTTCTGTCTGTGAAAAACCGGATTACCCTAGAGGAAGAGAACACACTTAGCACCTTGCAGGTCCTTTTCGGGAGTGAAATTGTCAAATATATGATCGTTCTATTCACGGGCGGTGATGAGTTGGAAGCAAACAACCAAACATTGGATGATTATTTTCTTCAAGGTTGCCCTGAATTTCTGGAGGTTGGTGATTTTGAAAATGGTCGTTGGAATTTTGGATTATTTGCAATGAAGGAATATCTGCCTATTAATATATGTATATTGGATAACTGAATTTGGTTGTAAAATTTCAGATAGTTCTCCGAGAGTGTGAAGGCAGAAAGGTCCTCTTTAATAATAAGACTACTGATCAAGGCAAGAAGGTTGAGCAACTCAAGCAGTTTTTTGCCCTTGTCGCATCCATTGGAAACAGCAATGGCGGGAAACCGTTTACACACGAAATGCATCTTAAGATAAAGGTAAAGATGTCGTCGATACACCTCGCTTCTGCATTGCTGTATAAAATATGAGGAATATCATAAAATATGAAGACAATTCCTTTCTATTTTTTCCAAACCTATGTTACGAAATGTAAAGTTCAAAAGACAGCACAAATTATTGTGTGAAAAATACTTATTTACTTTAAATGAATCACTTACAAAATTAAAACATTACGTTAATTTTTGTCTCTTCTTTTAAATTTAGAATTTACATTTCTCTCGTTAATCAGGAAGGGTTTTGAGTTATTTTGGTATTAGAACTAGTGTTAATGCCTTAAACTTTGATTGTTTGTTTCTCAGGAAGAGGCTGAAAGTCTTAAGGAACAGAAAAAAGAAGTTGAATCTAAGAACCTTGGAGAAGCAGAGCTGGAAGTGATGAAGAAAGAATTACAAGATTCGTATGATAAGAAGATGAGTGAAATGCAAAAGATGGTAAATGTCTATTTCCTAAACTCTATATGCATGCCACCACACAAATGATTTATCGAGATCCAACGAAGACTTGGCTCTCTTTCAGGTGGAGAAGACGCTAAAAGAGACATCTGCGGAACACGAGAAAATGGTCCATACGCTAAAAGAGAATCTTGACAAGGCGCATAGAGATAACGATAATCTGCGCAATGATCAGGATAGGCGGACATTGTATCAGCTTGGGGTCGCTGTACCGGCGATAATAGCGGCGGGATGTAACATCTTGTGATCGATGTGACCAAGTCAGTCCAGGATCAAGTCAACGTCAATCCGTCCTGCACGTCGTCCAAACTTTCATGTACCTTTTCTTTGTATGTGTGTCTTTCTAAGTGTTTTCTTTTGTTTCTATATTCCCATTTCCTTGCAACTTAATAAAAGTATCAAGCTTGTCGTTACAACGTCTGAAAACGCAGGAAAATTGGAATTATTGGAACATTGAAAACTCTTAATTAATGCATCAACTAAAAATGCAGAATTGTAAAACAGGACTAAGATTTAACTAGTATGTTAGCTAAATAGGAAAATAAATTACAAACCTGAATAATGAAACAGTGGAATCATTGGAATAGAGAAAACTCTGATGTGTATAATTGTAAAATAGCCAAATATCAAATTTTGTTTAATCATTCTGTGTGCTCTTTTTACAATAGTTATTCACACACACAAAATGAGTCTTTGAGTAAAGTTTCATTATAAGAAAAGTTTTATTATAAAAGCCTTAAGGAAAGAAAAAGAAACTCAAATTCGTCCAAGCATCACATGAATTCGACTTAAGTTATACTACTTAGTTATAAGAACCTGTCTTTTGACGATAAAACCATATATTGACATGAATAAATGAAAGCCCTTTATCAGTTTAAGGCTTTCAATACTTCAATCACAGATTGATGCACTTTCCCAGTTTCTTCTGGAGTTCCTTTGTCTCTTTCTCAGCCCTCTCCAGATTCTCTCTCAGCTTCTTAATCTCATCACTCGACCGCTTCTGAACTTCGTTTGCCCTCTTTTCCGCTTCAAGTCTTGCAGCTTGCTCTTCACCCAATTGATGCTCCAGCCTCTTTGCTGTCTCTCTCAGCTTCGTCTCCACCTAGACAAACAACAAAGAAAACAGAACCATCAACAAAAACAGCAAGAGTTTATCCCATTCTATGACATAAATGACACAATGAAATCTACTGATTCTTGGTATACATTGAATCAATAAAGCACAGCTACACATTATGCCTCTACAGCTAATTTTCAACTTTTGTACTTTGTAGTGAAGCTGAAAATCTGTTTTACAACCTATAGGCATATGAATTATTGAACTTTCTTAATATGAACCCTCTAGGAAGATCAGATATCAGGATTACCATCTCAGTGATGCGGTTAAGCTGCCGATCATACGATATATCAATCTGCTTCTTAAACTCAGAAATCTCATTCTTCGAATAACCCTTCAGCGATTCAACCTCCTTCTTCTGGTCCCTTAGCTTCACAGCCTCGTCCTGAGAAGCAATCAACAAATCACATAATAAGCATTCTCTGCTTCAGAAACAGATGATTAAATCAAAAAGGGAGTAAACAACAAAATTTCACCTGAAGCTCCTGGAACAACTCATCTGTAAACGGTTTGCCATCGTTCTTTCTAGCAATCGAATCAACAAGCGAGAGAAGCTTCTGCACTTGCTCAGCTTTCTTGCGCTTATCCGTTGTCTTGTTATCAAACAACACCAATCGATTGTCACATAGCTCAAGAATTTCCTACAACAAGCCAAAACATACATAAGCAAAGCTGAAGAAAAACCTTCCTTATCCTTGTCATAAGACTCCAAAGATACTAACTTTCATAAACTCAGGACACTCCTGACCCAAATAGTCATCCAAAGTCTCATCATTCTCTTCCAAATCATCCCCACCGGTGAAAACAATGATCATATAGTCGGCGATTTTGCTCCCGAAGAGCGTCTGCAAGTTATAGAGCGCAGACTGCTCCTCTTCCGTAAGCCGACCCCTCACAGAGAACACCAACAGAACAGCATGGATTCCATCTTCAGCCAAAGTTATGCATCTCACAATCTCTTTACCGATGAAATCAACTGTTGTAGACAAATCAAACAGACCTGTAACCAAAGCAATGATCAATGCACCCTTCTACAATGAAACACATAGTTGATTAGATTGGAAAAAAGGTTTGATTTTTTTACCAGGAGTATCAATAACATTGATCATCTGACCATCTTCTTGTACAACTCTGTGTGATTGGCATGTGCTCGTGACTCCTAGAGAGCTTGCTCTTGACTTAAACGCTTTCTTGCCAAGGATACTGTTCCCTGTTGCGCTCTTTCCGTTTCCGGTACGGCCAACCAGAACTAAGGTTCGGCTAGGGTTGGATGATGAAGCAAATTCCCAATCATCTTCCATCAAATCTCCACCCATCTTGAACAAACTCATAAACTTTTTTCCTGCAAAAAAACGATCAAATAATTGTTGATCGCTTAAGTAAAGTTCTGATCTTTGACAAGATTAAACAGAAAATCAAAGAACAATGACTATCGCTACAACTTTAAACACTCAAAGTTTCAAGCTTTTCGATAGAATATTACTTGCTTGTCAAAGAGGTCTCTAAACACCAAAACAGAACAGAACCAGAGGAATCAACAGATCAAAACAATTGATGAAAGTAAGTAAAAAAGAGAATGGGAGAAGCTTACTTGCTTAAAGAGAGGAAAGAAGCTGAACCGACGGAGATTTCAGATAGACAAGCGTAGCCAAAAAGCGAAAATATCTTTTGCAGCAACTTATACGGAATCACTAAAACCTGACTAGACGAGGAAGTCTTGTGTGAAACGAAGGTGTAGTTATCACCAGAGACGCGGATCTCCTATCAGATTGATTATATACCGTACGATGTATATAGTCTTCATCCTACGGCTCATAAGAGATGACGTCATTTGTTGGACCACGACTCAAAATAGCCCAGTAGCAAGCCCATTCGAACTTAGTCTGCTCATATCGGGTAAGGATAAATTAGGTGGTCAAGTAAAGATATCAAGATATATTTAAAAAAAAAAAAATTATGTAGATTTTTTTTTTTTTTTTGAGTATTGTGGATAATAAAGAACAAATAATTTGAGTAGCTAAAATAATTATCGGATGATATGGAGAAAATATGGATAATATTTAAAGATAATAAATTAAGTTAAAAATAATAAATTAAGTATATTTTTAAAAAATCTGTTATAACTTATAAGTGGTTTTAGAATTTAGGTCACTTCATTGATTTTTCCTCCATACACATCATTTTTACTTTTCTTGATGTTAACTATAAATCTTACCAAATGTGTGGTTGCTTTTAGTGCAAAGAGTTGGTTCATTTGCACCTTAGGTTTAACTTGCTTTATCATGTCATAGAGTATTAGCAAATGATGGTTCTAGGTCAGAGGAGAGATTAGGGAGCCCGGAAGCCCAAACCCTTCCTAATTTACCAAAAAAAAGAAAGAAAAAAAAACTAGGAATCTTTAATATTTTTTGCTTGGAGTTTTTTATTTAATACAAAATTGTTTATTTAAAAAGTTTATGATTGCTGCATAGAACTAGATATGTTGTCCTGAATTATATTAATCCTCGTTTACCTTAAAAGTATCTTTCAAATAATATAACAAACAAAAAAAAAAGTGATTCGAAATTTTAAATACTCTTAGTTAATTATCTGGTTGATATTAACTGGTGAAACTAAATATTTACATGAAAAGTTTAGATCATTCAGGTCGGGTACGGCTTTGATCTTGTGGCCGAAATGGACATGCTACAAAGGCTAACTTTTGCTTGTCTCGAAGATCATTTATCTCAGTCATTAGCTGCCGTTCGATGCCGTAAATCTCCATCTTACGGCTTAAACATATAGTGAAAAGGTCGACAACAGGCCCAAATGTTGGCCCAAATGGATTCAAAAATCCACGTAGACTTATTTTACCTTTCTCAAAATGCGGTTTGGTTTCTATTCGGGTTCGAAGAAATTTATGAGAATTTTCCTGTTTTTTTTTTAATTTAATTTAATTATTAGCTGTGTTTTCGAGAGAGAGAGAGAGAAGGAAGAGAAGAGAGGAACAAAAATTAGGGCAAAATCGTCTTGCGATATTTTCACTGCGTTCTGTGATGTGTTTAACCTTTCTTCGTCGTGTTTCTGTTTGATTTGCGGCTTCTCGCGAAGAAGTTAGGGTTTTCCTTTGATCTGATGAAGAACCCATCACCGAAGAGGAAGGTGGTTGTCCGCCACTTGCCGCCTTCTCTTTCTCAGTCCGATCTCTTATCCCAAATTGACCCTCGTTTTGGTGATCGTTACAATTGGCTCTCCTTTCGTCCTGGAAAGTCCAGGTAAGGGCTCTTCTTCTTGGTTTCGTATGTTACATCTTCGCCGGGTCTTGAATTTGATTAAAAGGTTTTTACTTTCTGAATACTACTTACCTGTGATTCTAGGAATGTTGCTTGATTTTAGGGTTTCGATATTAAATTTAGAAAGATAATCGATTTTGTTCAGCGGAAAATTTTTTTTGTTCTCGGATTATGTCTGACTAGTTGCTTTTAGTGGTCTTTCTCTCCGAGTATTGAGTTTGAGTGTCCCGTAGATGATTGGTAAGTGATTTGTTTCTTTATTTCTCCGTTTCCTCAGCTATAAAAATCAGAAGTTTGCACGGGCCTACGTTGGTTTCAAAGCACCAGAAGATGTGTATGAGTTCGCTGCATTTTTCAACGGGCATGTGTTTGTTAATGAAAAGGGTATTTGACTTTTAATCTGTCCTCGTCTGGCTTGCTTTTTTTTTTTTTTTTTTTTTTTTAATATACATTTATTCGGAGATGTGATTGCGTGGTTCGTTTGGTTTAGGTGCTCAGTACAAGGCCGTAGTTGAATATGCACCTTCACAGCGTGTGCCGAAACCATGTGACAAGAAAGATCCTCGTGAAGGGTCTATCAGCAAAGACCCTGATTATCTCGAGTTCCTTAAGCTGATTGCTCAACCTGTGGAGAATCTCCCAAGTGCTGAAATCCAGCTTGAAAGAAGAGAAGCTGAGCAGTCTGGTTCGTCTTGCTAAAACGAGTTTCTGTTTTGCAATCATTGGGGTATTCTGTCATGAATCAATGGAAATGACTAACAAAAATCACGTTTTTTAGGTACTTCAAAACCGGCTCCCATTGTTACCCCTCTTATGGAATTCATACGTCAAAAACGTGCTACTGTGAGTGGATCTCAGGTACTTTACGCTCACGTTTTTCTTTTCCCACTTAGTCCTACCTAGTGGAAAAAACAGACCTTAAACGTAGCCTCTATTGCTGATCTCTGCTTTCTGTTCAAGCAACAGGGCTTATTAGACGCTCGAAGAGGAGGCAGAAGAGCCAGAGCAGTCTCTGCAAACAAGCCAAGTTCAAGGCCCTCGAAACGAAACTCTGAAAAGAAGAAGGTGCGTCTCTGACTTTGTACGAGTGAATAGTCAGTGTAGTCTCCCATTTTGATCTCCATATTAAATCATTTACTTGTTTTCTTAATAGTATGTGGAAAAAGACAATTCAAAAAGCGTGCTTCGGAAAGCTACATCAGACGGCAGCAGCTCCAAGCAAGATTTTCATCAGCCAAATTCAAGAGGAAACGAGATACCAGAATCTGAAACTGGTAATCAGTCAGCAGCTATAGGTATTCTTAACTAGCTAGCTAGTCACATAATTTCCCTATTCATAAAGTTCCACTGTGTTTCTAATTTATTTTTTAATCTGCTCAACTGCAGACTCTATCTTGGATAGCTCTCTCCCAGGGATTCCATTGACTATGGATTCTGGGAAGAAAAAGATTTTGCTCCTGAAATCCAAAGACCGAGACAATCCTAGTGTAAGCTTTTGGCTCTTTAAGAAAGTAGTGCAGACCAAAAGCCTTTCTTTTTCATCTAAGTAGATTGATAGTTGTAGACAGAACCTCAAGTCATTTACAGCTTCTTATTTGTCAAATGGTGTTTGAAAATGGCTTTTCAGAACCCTCCGCCACAATTGGAAAGGCAGATGGAAACTAATTTCTCTGGTAGCTCCTCGGTTTCAAGACAGAATTTAAAGAATGATGTTGGTGGGAGGTTGATCAAGAGAATACTTCTGAAAAATGAGTTGCGACCAAGCCCGTCCTCATCTTTTGTCCAGCCTGAGCAAAGAGTGGAACCCTCGGAAGCAGAAAACCCTAAGCGTCCTCCTCGGCCAGCCAACACTCGAGCAGGTTATAAGGGAGTAGGATTTCAGACAAAATGTTTGCTTCCCCAAGTTAGGCTGATAACTCAAAATGCAGTTTTGGGTAAATGTGCAGGGAAAGACTATCATGCATCTAGTCCCAACAGTGAGAAGCAAGATAGGCGTACGAGAAACAAGGACAGGCCTGATCGTGTTGTGTGGGCTCCTCGTCGTGGTGATGGGTCCAATGTCAACGAGGATCAACCGTCATCTTCAGCAGGTTCTGTTCCTGTTGTTGACCAATGCGTAATAAGTTTTAATCTATATGGTTGTGATCCATGACATCTAAATTCATTTTGTGTATGATCTTACAGTAAACAATGGAGAAGTGAAAGAAAGGACGCTCTTGCAAAGATCTGGAGAAGGTGTGAACTCCTCTGGTGGACACTCTCTTGAGAATGGTTAGTTCATTTGAAATTGGAGAATGCATAATAATGTGCTTTGTGTTGTTCACAATGTGCCTTGTATGAATCAAGAAAAGTGATGTTGGTTTTGCCAAAACTTCTGGACTTTCTCAGGTTCTGTTAGAAACTCTAATCGCCGTGTAGGAGCTCGCAATAGAAAAGAAGACGGCTTTGTGATGACTGGTGAGGGTAAATCATCCCGGAGAGGAGGTGGTGGTAGTGGTGGTGGTTCCAATTCACAAGAGGCAAGCCTAACCAAAGTCTTTTTACTATGTCTTATAATAATGCCCTTAGAACAATGTCTAAAAGACTCAATTTTTACTGTTGTGTTGCAGAAGCAAATGTGGATCCAGAAATCATCATCGGGTACTTGATATATTCACTTAACATATGGTAAGCTTTTATCTCTATTTCCTCCATTTGACATAAATTTATTGCTGTCTTTGGGGATCTACTAGATGGTTTTGCCAACACAATGTTATGATTTGTTCTGACCTTTCACTCTTTCAGGCTAAATATGTGAGCCGTTCCAATGGATTTGTCCTTCAAATGGGAATCTATAGATCTGAATCGAAATGAAGAAGTAACACACTATCAACATCAGTCGGGTTTTTGGGGACTTTTGGTCCAGCGTCGTTAAGTCGTAGTATTGCACATAAAAGAGGCCCTTCTCAAAGTAGGAAACATCTCAAGATTTATGGGTTTGAGACACAAGAAAGACTCAAGTAGCTACAAGGCCTTTTGAATGCTCTTAGCGGTTCGGTTTCATGGTACCTGCATCCCCTTTTTGGCTTGTGCGGTGTTACAGACAAGTGGGTGAGAAGTGTCAGAACTTACTTACTAGCGAGTCTGAGTAATGAAATAAAGTCAAAAGTGTATAGGGAGCAGGAAACACTGTCAGGGTTTATTTTGGGTTCCTGAGATGTCTTGGAATATGATTTGCAGGATTTTAACCATAATAGCTTGATTACTGTGAAGAAAATTTATATCTAAGTAATCTTTATCTTGTGGAAAGTCGGGTTTATTTCACATGATTGTTTTACTACCTTACTCCACGAAAAGACTATCTTGCATGTCACCAACGTTTCTCTGGCTTTGTTTTCTTGTCAAATCATAATGGTCATGAGTTACCCTACCTTTACAAATTAAATCTTAGTTACCATTATAAAAACAAAATTTTTGAAATTTAGAGAATATCAAAACGTGGCAAAAGATTAAATTAGTTCTGAAATTATCAGTGGAACATGACAACTCTCAACGAAAGGGACAACAAATACGCAAAAGCAGTTACACTCTCTCTTATCACCTAACCAGATTTGGTTGCAAACGGGGGACGTTTAAAAGGAATTGCATATATTGTAGATAAAGTAGAGAGATTACGGATTCGGAAAATCTTCTATAAAAAGATGCAAAGAGAATGAAATATTCTCCTAAAGCAGTAAAACGTGGTTGCGTTGAAATATGAGAAGCTTTTTCTGTTGTTTTGTTTGGCTTCGTTAATAAAAATTGTATTTATATCTTAGATTTATCAAAAGCAAGATAGAGAGGGCTTCCTTCCCTATTTTAGATAGGAAAGTGATGCTTTGGATGCTTTTTATGTTGGCACGGCTCTAGACAGGAGTGATTTATCACTTTTAGAGTTTGGTTTACAGAAAGAGTCAATTTCTGATTTAGGTGGTCTTTTTTGGATTGTAGTGAGGGAGAATTTTCTGTTTTGCCCTTAATGAGTTTATGGTAAACAAAGAATGAATGAATTTTTCTAGAAAATAGTTTATGATTCAGTTTTATGGGGGTTAGATCTCCGTTTGAGAAGGCTCATAGATCTGGGACCGCGAGTTTCATTTCTTCCAATGCGTTTTTGTACAATTAAACAGCTGGATAACCGTTGGTGGACGCTATTTTTATGTTGGATGGTTGTAAGTTGGACAGTTTGTGAGTTGGACGGTTTGTATCAGTGTACAATTGATATGAGTTCGAAAATTATTTTTGAAAACTATCCATACGAAAGCGTACAAATGAGAATCTGCCCAATTTGTTAACTCATAAAAACGTTTTCAATTAACAGGTATCCATATGAAATTATCTATGAGAATTTTGTCCACAAACACACTAACATATAGAAAACCCAGATTCGAAAATACTATCTCGTGAATAAATAGAACATGAGTTCTTCTGGGATACATGAATGAGAAGACAAATAATTACTATGAGAAGAAGAATTGGGTTATCAAATCTAAAACTCAATTTCAGGTTTTGAGTATTAATTAAGTCGATTCTTTAATTGGAATAATCAAATTTAGTTGGATATTCATATGAAACCTAGAACTTGATGAAAAAATATAATTTGTGTAGTTCAAAAATTGTGGTTCTTGTATAAGAGAAAAAAGAAAAGAGAAAAATTGATAAGACGAAGAAGAAATTCATGGAGAAGAAAAAAGAGAGAAAGAGGAGAGAACAGAATTGTCTTTTCAAATGTCCAAAGTGACTCACTTTCAATAAGTGATTCTTATTGTAAAGGCAAAGTGAATAAGTGACTATGAGTGTAATTTTCTCCTCTAGACAAACATGGGTTAAAAATACTCTTTTTATGACTACGGAGTGATGAGAAGATAGAAAGGAGTGGTCCACACGTTTCTCTGTCTCTCGATTAAAAATGAATTGTGATTGAAGCTCTCCACAGCTAAACATATCTGACAACATAAAATTAAAAGGTATCCAAAGCGAACCTTTGTATAAAATATTAAACTAGCAAACAAAAATACGGGTCCATATTTCCCAGTCCCAGTGTCTCATCGTATTTGGAGTGATGAGAAGATAGAAAGGAGTGATCACACGTGTCTGTCTCTCGATTTTCAGTTTATAACATGATTTTAGTGAATTGTTGTGATACATGATCGAAGCTCTCCACATTTAAAAATATCTCTATAGTTAGTACTCAAACCATGCTCTGCATCTTATTTTCAAAGCTACAAGCTAAATTACAAAAACAGTAAACCGTGAATGTCCGTAGAGTGAAAAAGTTGTAGAGGCAGGGGAAGATTGATTATTATGTGGAACGTTGCGATGTTGATTATAGCCTTGGTGGTTATAAGGATCAGCCACTGGCTTTATCGATGGTCAAATCCTAAGTGCAGTGGCAAGTTACCACCAGGGGCAATGGGTTTTCCAATCATTGGAGAGACAATTGACTTCTTTAAGCCTTCGGGATTCAACGATGTCCCATCCTTTTTGAAGAAGAGGATGACAAGGTTAGATATCAATTCCCTTCCATATATAGTTATAGATTGTGTATATGTATGTTAATGTCTTTATGTGAATGTTTCCAGGTACGGGCCATTGTTTCGGACGAACATTCTCGGTTCCAAAACAGTGATCTCAACCGACCCAGATGTGAACTTCCAAATTTTCCGGCAAGAGAACACGTGTTTCGAGTCAGGCTATCCGGACATGTTTTACAAGGTATTTGGAAGAGATAATTTGTTCATGGATGCTGTGAGCCTCCACAAGTACGTCCAAAAAATCGCTACGGAACTTCTTGGCACAGAGGGTTTGAAGCGAACGATGATAGGAGTCATGGACAGAGCGATCCGCGACCACTTTATATTGAAGGCTAGCCAGGGGAGGAGCTTCGATGTTAGGAAAGAAGTTGACAGCGTTAGTTACATTACATATCTTCTTCATTTGTCTATTGACCAATTTAAGCTCCAATTAATTAATTGATAACATCTACCCTTAATTTTGCAGTTGGTATTAGCATACATGACACCAAAATTAATAAGTAACCTCAAACCGGAGACTCAGTCAAAGCTTTTGGATAATTTAAATGACATCTCTCTTGATTGGTTTCAGTCCATCTTTAGCCTCTCTACTTGGAAATCTCTCATCAAAGTCCTGAAGGTGACTTAAAACCCTTTTTTTTTTTTTGTAATTATGATTAGCACTTAAATTTCTCTACTAATTTCTTGCTTGTATTCAGTCCCGCGGAGAAGCCCTCCAGGTGATGAAAGACGCTCTCAGGATGAGAATGAGAGAAGAATCGAGGGAGAAGCAAGAAGATTTCCTCAACACGATGCTTGACGAACTGGAGAAAGAAGATAGCCATTTTGACCAAGGATCGGCTATAGACCTCATCTTTCTTTTTTCGTTCGTCACGAGAGAAGGTACCTCTGGTTGTACTGCTTTGGCCGTGAAATTCATAGCCAAAAACCCTAAAGTGCTTGCAGAGCTCAAGGTAATATTTATATATATATATATATATCTTTTTTTTTTTTTTTCAATCATCTTAAGAACAAGTATGGATGGAGCATTGGAGCTGATATATAATGTTGCACAGCGTGAGCATAAAGCAATCGTAGAGAACAGAAAAGATAAGGAAGCTGGAGTTAGCTGGGAGGAATACAGACACAATATGACTTTCACCAACATGGTACTGTACTATCTATCTATATATATATTATATATTCCGGATTTACCATAAATAATGGATATTAACAAGTTGAATGAGGTGACATTAATCTGTAGGTAATCAATGAGTCGCTTCGATTGACAAACACGACCCCTTTACTGTTTAGAAAGGCGGTGAACGATTTTCAGATCAAAGGCAAGCGCTACTGCACAATTATATATATGGGAAAATGGTCCTTACTTTATTTAATTTCTTAAGTATTTGAAATAGATAGATTTATTCTCTAACTATTTATTTAAATGTTTAATTTAAACTCTCAAAGTTAATGTTGACTTCGTAAATTTATATAGACGTTAGCATTGACTTTTTGTGAGTCTAATTTTGTGAATTTAAACCAAACTTGAGAACACATTTATTTTCGCTGAAAACAACAACATTATATATATATATGTTCTCTCCATCGCTAAAAGATGCTTTAATTATGGGCAGGATATACGATTCCGGCTGGTTGGATTGTGGGGGTTGCACCTGCAGCGGTTCATTATGATCCTGAAATATACGAGAACCCATTTGAGTTTAACCCATGGAGATGGAAGGTCTTATATACTTACTCTAGTTTAGCCGCTTGTTCTTTGCTTTTCTGCATCATCCATTGTCACATATATATATATATATATACTTGGGAATTTGGTTGGTTGACAGGGGAAAGAAATGGTTTGGGGTTCGAAAACGTTCATGGCGTTTGGGGGTGGAGTGAGACTGTGTGTAGGGGCAGAGTTTGCGCGGCTTCAGATGGCGATCTTCATTCATCATCTTGTCACCTATTACGATTTCTCATTGGTCCAAGACTGCGAGGTCACTCGTACACCATTTCTTCAGTTCACCAAGGGTCTTCTCATAAACATCTCCCAGTCTTCCACCAAGTGAACCCTGCAATGCCCCTCTCCTGCGTTATGTGTCGAGTCTTTTATTCATCTTTTATGCTCTATATATATAATTTTAGAAAGTATATGGAATGAGCTCAACTTTCAGCTACTCAAGACCATTGTTAAACAAGTTTGAAATAGTTTGTCGACGATCCAAAATAGTTTTATAAACTTTCTAAAAGATAGTCGCATTCGTTGTAACAAAGGTATTTGGTTTGAATAAAGTTTACATTCAAGATTCAACTAAAAGAACCCAAAAAGCAAAAAACAAACGAAAAAGTTCACCTCCAACACAGAAAGTCAGGGAACCAACAAAACCAAACAATACACACTCATTGGAACGCAAGCAATACCTCGTGTTACAGAATATCTCAGTCAAACTCAGAGCAATACAAACAGATCAACAAGGAGGTGAATGGACATCTTACCGGAAAGACACGGCATTCCCGTTGGACTGTCAAGGAAAAAGGTAGCAGCTATGAGGAACAAACGATTTTGTATGATTTTTTTTACAAAATAAACGAAACATAATAATTAGTTTTTTTTTGTCAACAATTTTGTAAATGGTTACAAAAACTTAAACTAGGAGAACATAGTTCATATAAACAATATCAAATTGATAAAGAGTACTCCATGCTTTTTGTTTTTTCTAATCTGAGTACTCCATACGTATGCGTTTTGTATCGTTAACACTTAACACTCGCGAATTCCTCCAAAATGTACTTCCAAAATGTACTACAGAATATTTTCCATTGAATGTTTGTTTCTAAGAGCGTCATAATATAGCGGTCGGTCCCTCAAGTTATTAAAACATGACTAGTTTGTAATCGGGTTTATGAGAGCGCCATGATAAAGAGATGAGTACTCTATTTTTATTTTTTTTACCTGGTCATAACTCTTTTGACATAACATTCATATACATAATTAACTCTAGATATTCGTTTTTCTCATTTGTTTTATCTGATATAAGGTATGAAACAAATTCATCAAGATTATTCATTTCATTTAGATTTCACATATTTTAATATTTTTCTTTAATGATTTAAAGTTTAAAATGAGCTCACTACATTTGTCCACCTTGCCGACTTGGGATGCCAAAGTTTCTTTACATGCATGATTCCAGTTTTAAAAAAAAAAATTATTTAAAAAACACCAAGTTCGATCAAGAAATACATGTATTCAACTAAAAATCACTCAATTAAAATTACTTTCTATTGAAATTTAGATCCCTTTGATAACACAAAATGGAATACATGTCACATGTAATGTTTTATCTACAATCAACAACAATCCAGTATGTTGCAAAAAAAAAAACTTTTAAATTTTTATCCTACACATTCCCAGCTAATAATCAATCATAAGATACAAAAATAATGTTTGGAGTTCAAGAAAATCTGAAACACTCAGGAAACAGCATCATATCTTACAGATTGAGAATGAGATTGAGATTGAACGAGAGAGAAGTAAAGGAAATCTCTTACCAATCTACAGCCTCAACAAACTTTGTCTGCTTTTTAGTCCAAATCTGTCTCTATCCTGTGTTTTTTTTTTCTCTTGCAGTGAGAAAACAATTCGCAATTAATGACCGGTTTCTTCTTCACCTACTCTGTCTCTCTCTTTCTCTCTGATCCCATCTTAGGGCAAGAGAGCCCCTCTATTCTCTAAACTTTGACTTTCTGCTATTTTCTCAAGAATTTTCTTGGAATTCCCTTCCTTCCTGTAAAACTCGAACTTCAGCTTCTGGGTCAGTCTTGATTCTGGATTTCGGAAAGATGGGTAACAAGCTCATCTCCATGATGAAGAAAGACGGCAAAGACGGATCCAAGAGCAGGAGAATGAATCGTTCACAGAGAAAATTGCTTGCTGATGAAGAGATGCTGCATCGACGAGCTCTGTCCATGGCGATTCATCAAGCTCAGCTTTCTCAGAGATTCGATGGATCTATGTCTAGACGGGTCGGGTCTACAAGTACTAGGAAACAACGGACCCTCTCTGACCCGTTTTCTAATGGCAAGCAGGTTCTCTCACTAATGAATCTCCCCTCTCCTCTCCTTCACACTTAAAACTCATCTTTTTCTTGAAATGTTCAAAGCTTTTTTACTCATTCAGTCATTTTTTAATATATTGTAAATGATTATTTCGCCTTTTTATTCAGTAATATTGATTGAAAAATAGGATCTTTGTGTAATGATTGTTTGGAACTTTTTTTTCTCTCTATATATATGTCATATGTGAGAAGAAAAAGTCATTACAAAAAGTAGAGAAAGGAAGATTCTTTGTTAAAAGTGTTCAGAGTTCTAACTTATCTGTTTGAAAATGTGAACTTTATCCAGAAAAGAAATGTTCTTTACTCTGATACTGACACTGGCTTGGGACCAGATGAAACGATAAAAATGTACTGATAAACTTGGTAATGTTGTGAAGAACTTTTGTCTCTACTCTTGTTTCTAAATGCCCTGTAAGAATCTGCTTGTCATTATTCATGCTTTTATTGGTTTAAAAGTTGCTTCTAAACTGGCTTGCTATGGCTAGAAGATCTTGATTCACTCAGAGAACTGAATTTGTATAATTTTGCTCAAAAGTGAATCTTTTTGGCTTATTTTGTTCCTGTCACGCCTTGTCATTGAAGATGTTAGAGCAATGAATGAGTGTAGAAGCTTCATTTTGGATAAACGTATCTCTACTTTCATTCTTTCAGGTACCTGATTTTTCAGCAGAGAGCTTGACGGTGAAGAAGTTCGTGCTGGTGCACGGTGAAGGGTTTGGAGCTTGGTGTTGGTACAAAATCGTTGCTTCATTGGAAGAGTCTGGACTGTCTCCTACTACAGTCGACCTCACTGGATCTGGATTCAATATGACAGACACAAAAAGTGTCTCTACCTTGGAGGAGTATTCAAAACCATTGATTGAGTACCTCGAAAATCTCCCTGAAGAAGAGAAGGTTAAACTTTGCTCTCTTTGTTTGGGTTTTGGAGGAATATTCGAAACCATTTTGATTAGAAGAATGAGATACGAGTGTTGTTGTTTTATGCAGGTGATTCTGGTGGGTCATAGTACTGGAGGTGCGTCCATTTCATACGCGTTAGAGCGGTTTCCAGAGAAAATCTCGAAAGCTATATTCGTATGTGCAACAATGGTTTCTGATGGCCAAAGACCCTTTGATGTTTTCTCTGAAGAGGTAAATAAACACTCTTTTTAGTTTTAGTTTGTTTCTGTATTCTTGTGCTCACATTTGGTGAGAAACCATCTACATTGCTGCAGCTTGGTTCAGCGGAGCGGTTCATGAAAGAGTCTCAGTTCTTGATCTACGGGAACGGACAAGACAAGCCTCCTACAGGGTTCATGTTCGAGAAACAACACATGAAAGGCTTGTATTTCAATCAATCACCAAACAAGGTAACACTCCCCAAAACGCTAATTCTTGACCTGGTTCTTGATAATCACCGGCCAAAGTGTGGAGCTTTTTTTTATAAAGTGACTCTGGTTTCATGGGTTTTCAGGATATAGCACTGGCGATGATCTCAATGCGACCGGTACCGCTTGGACCAGTGATGGAGAAGGTGTCGCTGACCGCAGAAAGATACGGAAAAGGGAGGAGATTCTATGTTCAGACGCTAGATGACCGCGCGCTCTCACCAGACGTTCAAGAGAAGATAGTGAGAGAGAACAGCCCTGAAGGAGTCTTCAAGATCAAAGGAAGTGATCATTGTCCTTTCTTCTCAAAGCCTCAATCTCTCCACAAGATTCTTCTCGAGATTGCACAGATTCCTTAAGAAGAGATTTACTTTTAAACCGAGAATACTTTCATTTTAATCCTTAAAAAAAGTCGGTTCCTTTTGTATGCAGTTTGTAGAATGGATTCACAGATCATATATTATATACCATTTGAAGATAAGGCTGTTGAATACACAAATGGCCCTGTATTTAAAACATCTTTGAGATACATATACAGGTAGAAGAATCAAACAAGAAGATGAAGATTGAACATAGAAACTGGAGACAATAGAGAAAAGGGGTATCTATATGTAACAACACTCTTGTTATTCCAAGTCTAGGATGCCGAAATTGGACAGAAGGATCTTAACTTGATCGACAAGATCTGAGCCTGTTGCATACTCTGTCAGCATCCCGACAGCGAAACCAAACATAGCCCACCTGCAAAACAAACACACAGAGATGACTCAAGTCCAAGCTGTAGCAACTGATTCTTGAATCAACCACACAGTTCTTGTGTGTGCCCGAGTGTTTCATTAGTAAGACCTCGATACATTCAACCGAAGGCAAATGCACAAGCAAACTGGGCAAAACAGTCATGACAGAACTCATCATCAAGTGTGAAACTTTAGGCTCTGTATGTCTGAATTTGAAGGTTATACTGCAGACAAAGAAACATCAACGACCAGAAACTTGTTTTAAGAACCAGAGCTACCCTAAGATCAGGGCAAGATAATCACTGCAAACTAATTTATCATATAAGAAGCTAATGAAGAAACACTAAACATCAGCAAATTAGCAGACAGTTTGTTCTCTAAATCAAACTCATCTCTTCACATATAGCAAATCCACAAAACGGATTAGGACCAAGCAATTCGAATACGAGAATTGAGATTACTGTTAAAAGTATAAAAGCAAGTACCTTCCATTAGAGATCTCGTTTTTGGGTTGGAAGCCAAAAAAGGGACCTTGACCAGCAGCTTCAAGCTTCTTCTGTTTAAAGTAATCCTGAAGCTCTTTAGCCTTCTGCCTCTGAAACTCCACCGTAATTACACTCTTACCATCAGCAGCCACCGATTTCTGCGGCTGAGGCGGCGGAGGAGAAGAAGAAGACGGCGACGGAGGAGCAACAGGTTTTTGCGGAGGAGAAGGCTCACGGAGAGTGGGAGGAGCAGAGGGTCTTCTCAAGGGACCTTCGGCCTGAGAACATCTGATGATGAATACACATGGCTTAGTCGTTGAGAATCTAAAAGACGACGAAGCTGTCGACGAAGATGAAGAAGAAGAAGAAGAAGAAGATGGATTTAGAATCCTGATACATTGAATCGGTGAAGCTACTGACATCTTTTTCGTTAATGGGTTTGCGTTTGATGTTCCGAAGCTGTTGTGTAGTGTGTTCTTTGGTAATGTCTGTGTGGACGAGATATGGCCAAGTCTCAGCGTTTTGCACAAATGGCTTTTGTCTAATTGGTAGTTTAGAATCATCCCCACGCGCGTATACGGCGCGTGGACTTAATTCACAGGAACAGTCTGATGATGATTTGGGTAAAAGTTTTAGTAATTAACTTGAAAAAATTGATTCTTTTTTCTTGTTTGGCTTTCTACTCCAAAAAGTTGTGGTGTGGATTTTATCATTACAGGACAGAGTAGCATAGAGATGTAGTACATTGAATAATCTCTTTTAACACATGACAAAATTGACAAATCAAGTGGCTACAAAAGGTACACATCCAAAAGCTCTTCTTCTTATCCAATCTTTTGCAAACTATATGCATCTCTCTCTCTGCCCCTATATAGATAACGAAGATGCAGAGGACAAGAGAACACAAAAACTCAGTCGGAAACAGAGGTTTCTACCTCAACTTTATGAGCTGATGCTGCCATTGAACAACCCCTTTGGTCACATGATTGTGCACATACAGCTTTTGCCACTTCCATGATGAAACTCATCCTCCGATTCATCCACTTCACTGCAAAGTCAAACCATAGCATAATGTTTTCAACATGTTCACCAAATTTGAAATCATAACCATACCTATGTTGGCAGGTCGAGAACCATACCTACTAGTAGTATACATTCAACAAACTAATTAAATTGTATACTTGTTTGGATCTGTCAAAACACAAAACTGTTGCTTGTTCATGATATATAGAGTGTTACCAAATACAAACATATAAACGGTATTACCATCAGATCTCTGACTATGATCTTAAGCTTACATAGAAAGAATGTGGTTAGAACAAGAAAAAAAAACACCATTGTGTCATGGAATAAATTATCACTAGTCTGCTAAAGGGAATTCTTAGCACTTAGAAGTATCTATTTCAAGAATGAAAAAGCTAATGGTTCTATTAAACTGTTGCTTATTCATGATCTAGAGTGTTACCACTCTTAAATCTCAGACTACGATCTTAAGTTCACACAGACGAATGCGGTAAGATCACGAGAGATTAAGTCAGTTTGTTTCCCATAAGATGCATATTCATCTATGCAATACAGGTTATTCAGTACTCAAAACATCCATCAAAAGCGAGATCTATAAGCCACACATACAAAGATCAATTCGCCAAAATCTAATGTCACAAGAGAGAGAGAGAGAGAGAGAGAAACCATACCTAGGCTCAAATTCTCTGACCTCAGCAATCTCAATACCGCAAGTGTCAGGCCACTGCACTTTCCTTCTATCGGCGTGATCCAACACGCCGTCTCTAGTCACATCATCATCAGCAAGAACAGCATCGCTAAATGATCTTTTCTTTAGGCTGCTCTTAAGCGCAAACCTATTAGTGACTTCACAGTTATAGTCTGCACTCGGTGGTGGTGGTGGTGGTGGTGGTGCATCATCCTTCTTCGAAGAGTCAGGAGACGGATTTTCCGGTCTTTCGGAGTTGGAGTTGCCGCGGCCAAAACATATGAGCGAGGAGCATCGACATGAGAGCCAGTTCTTGGACTGAGATTTGGTATCGGTTTCTTGAACAACCAAATGATAATGGTTCCATCTTATAGGCTTTTGTTCATTCTTTTGACCTAGTAGAAGAAGTGCTAAACCGTTGCTATACCCAGAAGCTGATGAAGAGAAGAATCCTCCTCCTTCTGCTGCAAATAACATCTTTTGATAATACTCATTTGCACATCCAACTACTGTTTTTGTTTCGTTTTTCCCACACTCCAATCCCTAAAAACAGAGCCCAGGAATCAGATCACGTTACTCTTTAGGAATTCGAAAAAGACAACAACTTTCGACTAAAATGCAACAGGCAAAGAAAGAAAGAAATGACAGCTTAAAACGCTTGGATCCGTGCTTGAAACTAAATCTAGGAAAGCTTCACTCCCAATTCTCAGTTGAGTAAGTTTCTGAAGCGACGGAGAACAGGAAGCTAGGAATTTCATAAGTTCCAGTTTCAGATTTAGAATGGGAAGTATGACAAGGAAGTACATAAGTGTGAAATTGGGTATCAAATAGCGCACAGGAGGTTGATGATTCACCTGACGGATCTGAGAGATGGGAAACGCGAGGCTGGTGACCGGAGAGAACGCCGGCGGCAACAAAGAATGTACCGGCGGGGAGAGAGAGAGAGAGAGAGAGAGAGACTTCGATTTAGAGAGAGAGAGTGAAAAAAACAACTTTCTTCAACTGTCTTATACTTCTTCGATTTAGAGAGAGAGAGACTTCGATTTAACCTTCTTCGTTTATCCTCTCCTTCTCACATTTATCTATTTACAATATGAAACTGTTCTGAAAAAACAAAAAAAAAGGAAGATATTTTAAATCGATTCAAAATATTATAAATTGTTTTTTCTTCTTTCAAGAGATGCTAAATCAAATCCGAACCGAACAAGAGCCAACCCAAATTAAAGTATACTGAATCGCATATAAATATAAATATATAAAAAGGAAAATTGAAAATAAATTATGTTTTAAATGTATGTTTAGGCTACATATTTTAGTATTTTATCCATTTTTGGACTAAATTAACCTTATTAACTTTATATAATAATTAAATAGTTTCTTTAAAAATCATTTTTTACCCAATAATCAAGTTTTATTTAAAGTATTTGGTTGAAAACTTAAATCTTTTATAACTTTAGAGAGAAAGTGTTTTTAGAGAGAAGTCAGAGCGAATGTGAAAGTTATTCGTGTCATTTCTTACTTGGTTTGGTATTTATAGAAGAAGTGAAGAACTATTGAATTGCCACATGTCGTTCATCTGACAGTGATGACACTTCTGTTATGCACTTTGATACGTATTGTATTATATGTGTAGGTCAAAAAGGAGGAGCTAATGCCTGTCGACGATGAAGCACAGCGATTAACGGGCTTCATTGAGAAAGGACTGGAGGATGGCTTGGTGAAAAAATACTTAGATAAGGTTTTGTTCTGCATAAGTAAAACAGTAGGTGGTCCGGTGATTGCGAAATACACATGTAAATGACTGATTATCATTTTTTTCTGGTGTATTTACCTATTAATTGATGATACATTATGGATGTTGATTTAGAGCTTTGTGCTACTTCAGTTTCTTTCAGCTACTCAAAATCTGAAATCGAGATGTTACGCTGAACATTAATGATACTGGAAATAAGAAGTAGGATGTCAACTCAACCACTGATATTACTAGCTTTAGGTAAACTGTTTACTGTTCACGTACGTTTTAAGTGTATGTTTAGTAATCTACATATTTTAGTATTTTATCTATTTTTGGACTAAATTAACCTTGTATAGTAATCAAATAGTTTCCTTAAAAATCATTTTCTACCCAATTTAAATTTTTGAAAATATAGTTTTTATAATTCAGGAAAGTTATATTTTAGAAATAACAACTCATTTCTAAACAAAAACCAAAATCTATATTTTCTTGATATTTGTTGTCAACGATATAGAAAACATAGATTTTGGTTTACATGGATTAAAGAACAAATAAAAAATACTAAACACAAGTGCTTTAAATGGTGTAACCGTTTCAAATGTTGGTGTCTGATAAGTGATAACACATAATAACAAAGGGGGTGTTATTGGTTTTATATATTTAAATCAACTCCAACAGATTAGAAGTACATCAGATTTTTAAAATATTGATTCATTTACAATGATTTATTATTCATTTCACAATCTATAGGTATATGAGTTATCTTTAGATTTTAAAAATTTATGGCAGTGTATTTACAAAATCAACATGATTTGATTTTATTTCTTTGACAGAATTGAATTCAGTTAACAATTAAAAAATTTGAAATGTAACTAAAAAAAATAAAGAATAAACATAATAGTTTGAATCCACCCAGTTTTCTTTCACTGCCGTATTCACAAAACCATCCCAACTATGATTTACAACTAAACATAAAATTTGGATGTACCTATCAAAACAGAAAAAAAAATTATGTATGTAGCATAAATAATAAAAAAAAAAAAAGAGAAGAAGTGATAAAATGGAAGTATGGCTGCTGGCGGAGAACTTTTTTTTGTTAAAGTTAGGGAGAACTTACGGAAACAAAGAAGAGAATAACTGATGACGGTGATAATTATTGAATTTAATAATTATATAATAAACTGAATACAAAATCTGAACATAAATGGTTAGATTTTGATTGCTATAATTTACACATGAA
>OVBJ01001740.1:0-24546 GCA_900406535.1 Noccaea bulbosa | reverse complement strand
ATATATATATTATGTAAGAATGAAATCCATCCGACGTATCCAATAATGTATAGACATATGTAACATATTGTATTTATTCAGTATTTATTTAATTTTTGACCATTGAGTTATCAAATTAAGAAAAAAATCACAAAAAACTAAAGACATACCATACGAAATTGGAAGGGAAAAACACAACTTCAAGATGATATTCAAATTCGTGTAATCGTGTTAGGAGTTAGGAGGACTTGTGATAATAAATAAAGTTCACAAATACATATATACCATACCCAGTTTTTGTTTAAAATTTTATTTTATTTGTTCACAAAAGCCTTGTAGATAGAAAGGAAAGAGAGATTACGCTAAAGAACAAGAAGTAGAATACACCGAAATGAATCGTCTCTCGCTCTTCTTCTTCTTCGCTTTCCTCTACACAGTAACAACTCTAGCATTCCTGCCATTAACAGCCACAGGAGCAACATCATGCCGAACATTCTGCGGCAGCATCCCAATAAACTACCCGTTCGGCATCGACCAAGGCTGTGGATCTCCCCAGTTCAAAGGAATGTTCAACTGCTCAACGGATCTGTTTTTCCTCACTCCTTCCGGGAGCTACAAGGTCCAGAAAATCGATTACGAGAAGAACACGATGGTGGTCTTCGATCCGGCGATGTCGACTTGCTCCATCCTCCAGCCTCACCACGATTTCAAATTGGCGGATATCCAGAGCACCGTCATAAGGCCCTCGTACGACACCGTTTTCGCGCTCCTCAACTGCTCCAACGACTCGCCGGTCCACAATCGGTTCCGGAATCTCTGCTTCAATGCCGCCGGCCACTCCTGCGACGAGCTTTATAGCTCCTGCACTTCGTTTCGCATCTTCAACACTACCTCCCCCTCTGGTATGAAATCAATTTTGAGCTTTTGTGTTTCCCAGTTAATCGATTATTTGAGCTACTGAAATTCAAATCTCGTCGAAATGTCTTATCAGCTATTTTCCCCGGAAATTAAATTTGTTTTCTAGGTAATAGAAACAGCAATTTCTCAGAGAGTGAATGATTTTTTAAAACAATTTTGATCCCAGAAATTTGTAGGAATTTAACGGGAGACGTTTTCCCCCAAATTTTGAACTGTTTTCTAGGTAACAGTACGGTGCATGCGACGCCGTATTGCTGCTTCACTAGTTACGATACGGTGCGAGCGATGAGTTTGAACATCTTGGATTGCTCACATTACACGACGGTGATTGACAGTGGAAGCATGAGAGACGCGGCACCTTTGGATTGGTCGTACGGGATCGAGCTTTCGTACTCAGTGCCGGAGATTGGCTGTGACCGTTGCCGGAAGTCAGGCGGCACGTGTGGTTTCGACGCCGATACAGAAATCTTTCTTTGCCAATGTCCAACTTCCAACAACAACCCTACGAGAGAATGTGGTAATCACCGTATCAACAACCCCTCTGATTTGTAGTTACTACCAAACAGAACGTGAATACTTGTCTGCATTTATTCTGTGTTACTAAAACATGTTAAATTAAAACGTTAAATGTTTCTTTTTTTTTTCTATTTCAGGTGGAGGTATGACTAATCACGGAAGCTGCAATTCCGTAAATCTCTACTATATGACACTTCTTTTGGCTATGTTAATGTCTTTTATTTACGCTATTTTGTGATATATTCGTATCTTCCTTTTTCGAAGAGATTTAGATTATAAATCTATGGATTTACATGATTAAATTCTTCTTTCATTTCATTGTTAACTACAGTATTGTCAGCGTTTTTAGTAATATCAGCTGAAAACTAGTTAGTAAAGTAATTTGCACTGTAAAGGCTAAGCGCAAGTGGATCACAGTATAAAGTTTGTATAGCACTCGTATTTTATTAATTAAAATTCAAAAATTAGTACACGCCATAAAAGTTCAATTTATAAGACTTAAACGCCAGATTAACGGCTAACATATTTTGAACATATTCGTAACACTATTCAATTGATTTCTATATTCATTTTGACCGTTGGAACTTGGATAAAGAGATCAACGACATTTATTATTGTCACTGCACCACCACTTTTGTTTGTAGGTGGGACCAAGCTCCCTTGAATCCAATTATATCATATCATTGTAACCACTTGTTTCTGTTTCCCTTGATAAATCATCGCCAAATTTGAAAACCGAGCCTATTTGTATAATCGAATAAGTAAGAGGAGGTTTTTCATCACTAGAAAAAAATGAAAAGTTAAACTTTCTAATTTTTGAAATTCCGCTCCCACCCAGTTCAAATCTGAGCTTGAGAGACAACAGTAGACTGCAGTTGAAACTTGAAAAAGCTGGGTAAGCATTAAATTCATCCTCAAGCTTCTGAGCAAGTTTCTCCTTGTTCCAGCAATGGGGGCAGACTGAGTGTTTGAAGCTGAATCCTCTTCTAATTCGTTCCGAATCCGTGAGTGCAAGCTAGTGCTCATGCCCCGAAACGTTCCGAGAATCGAGATGCCGGAATCTGAAGAGAACGAGTTCGCGAGCTTGTCTCTGTTTTCGCCGTCGAGAGCTCCTCTGAATTCAATACCGGATCCAAGTCAACTGCAGAAGGCGAATCATCTATCCGATTTCGATTTGGTTCAGAAATTGGAAGTTATAAGAACGCAGCACCATCGAGCACCGGGTCAGGAGAAGAGATTCGAAGTTCCGGAAGGTAGAGCTGGAAATGCGCATGATTCGAACCCTAGGATTGTTGGTCGCAATGTAAAATCACGTTCGGAGCCAAACTCTGCGCAGAGTACGCCCAATAGGAACGGTGGTAGGGCTTCTCTTGGCGGTGGTTGTGCTACCGGCGCGAGAGTTGTTCAGTCTTTTGGCGGAAGAGGAACGAGCTCCTTCTCTAGGATCCCAAGGGGGATTTCTATGGCCGATTCTGCTAGCTTTGCTCCACATTTTGAGCTCGATGAAAACCATTCGTTTTGGAAAGAGCACAATGTGCAGGTTGGTGAACTTGTTTCAGAGATTCTTCGATGGAATTGGTTGTTTTGAAACTTACTAATTTAAGGCATCCTTCTATATGGTGTAGGTTTTGATAAGGCTAAGGCCATTAAGTACAATGGAAAAGGCTAGTCAAGGACATGGTAGGTGTTTAAAACAGGAGAGTCCACAAACATTGGTCTGGTTAGGCCACCCAGAGACCAGATTCACCTTTGATCACGTTGCAAGCGAGACAATATCTCAGGTAAAGCCTCATTTCATATTCATGTAGTTCCACTTGAACGCCAACAATAGCTAGCTCCAGAGGCTTATTTTGGTCCTACGCATTGATTTTAAAATGAATAATTTATCTCATTGCTACACTTACATTCTTTTCTTTTATGATGTAGTAACCTGTGATTTATAAATAATGTGTCTGGATGTGTATCTTGTTGATTCTCAGGAAAGACTCTTTCGTGTTGCTGGGATGCCCATGGTGGAGAATTGCTTGTCTGGTTACAATAGCTGTGTGTTTGCCTACGGTCAGGTGAGACGGTGACATTTTCCTGCTTATTAGAGTTTCCATGGTGCAAATTTTGAAACTTGGCATCCTCTCTCATATAGACTGGTAGTGGCAAGACCTATACTATGATGGGAGAGATATCTGAGGCAGAAGGAAGCCTCGGTGAAGACTGCGGAGTTACTGCTCGTATGTTTGAGTATCTGTTCTCAAGAATCAAAATGGTAAGTTACTAACTTCCTCCCGACTAATCACTGCAATCCAATAAATTTTGTTACTGAAAAGGTGTTTTATAAACAGGAAGAAGAGGGAAGGAGAGATGAAAAGCTTAGATTCAGTTGCAAATGTTCTTTTCTTGAGATATATAACGAGCAGATTACCGACCTCTTGGAGCCATCGTCAACCAATTTGCAAGTAATTCAATTTTCTTTTCTTCCAGCAATTGATTATTATGTTGCTTTTTGTTTTGAGATAGCTCATAACCTTGAATTCCATGTTTTAGCTCAGAGAAGACTCAGGAAAAGGGGTATATGTGGAAAATCTTGTAGAACATAATGTGAGAACTGTTGATGACGTTCTAAAGCTACTGATACAGGCAAGACTTCCATACCCAAACATTATGTTAAGAGTTTAAGTGTTCAAGTATTTAAGTTAAAACGTTTTCCTTATGCTTCAGGGAGCAGCAAACCGGAAGATTGCAGCAACCCATATGAACAGTGAAAGCAGCAGATCCCACAGCGTTTTCACGTGTACAATCGAGAGCCTCTGGGAGAGAGACTGTCTAACTCATTCCAGATTTGCCAGACTAAATTTGGTCGATTTGGCTGGTTCTGAAAGGTAGCCAGTGCATTTTTTCTCTGGTTCCTTTTGCATCTTTGACTGCTGAAATTATTTTTGTTACATATACAGGCAGAAAAGCTCGGGTGCTGAAGGGGATCGCCTAAAAGAAGCAGCAAACATCAACAAATCCTTATCCACTCTGGGGTAATCATATCAGATGTTTTTTTTGTCATGAAATGTTTTCTGTTGGACGTTGCATGCCAAGCCTCTCAAGCCTCGTGTCAAAATAATATATGGTTGATGGAGAAAATTGTTAAGAAACTGAAAAACACAATGCATAGAAAAAATGGATGGCACGGCTTTAATAGCTTTGAGGTGTTGAAAACTTAGAAATGATTATTGCCTACAATGTTATACACCTTTTACTATGCTCTGTTTTCTTTAATCTTGTTGCAAAGTTTTAGTAGCTACTAACACTATCCCGTTCATATGTCAATTTAGCTTAGTGATAATGTCTCTGGTGGATTTGGCACACGGGAAACATAGACACGTTCCCTATAGAGATTCGCGACTTACCTTTTTACTGCAGGTATGACCTATTAGAGCACTTCAACCTTCATTTTTTTTTCTTGCAGCTGCATTGAGACTAACTTCAGATATGGTTACAGGATTCTCTAGGGGGCAATTCTAAAACAATGATAATAGCCAATGTCAGCCCATCTCTTTGGTTTGTACCAATAGCCATTCTTCTTAAATGGTTTTACCTAATATGCCATGTCGTGTGTATTTCTGATTATTATTGACTTATTGCAGCTCTACAAACGAAACCCTCAGCACTCTCAAGTTCGCACAACGGGCCAAACTAATCCAGAATAATGTAGTTTGTGATTCTTCATTTATTACGAGTTCTTCTAAGAAGTTTGATTTGAATATAAGGTAATTTCATGTTTCAGGCTGAAGTCAATGAAGATGCCTCTGGGGATGTTACAGCACTCCAACAGGAAATAAGAAAGTTAAAGGTATTGACAAGCAAACCTCACTTCCTGCATATGCATATGACAGTGATTCTAAAAACTTTTCATATATTTAAACAGATCCAACTGTCCTCCCTTATGAAGAACCAAGATTCCTGTGGGGCTCTTTCAGACTGCATAGCTTCTCCTAAAGAAGTCAGATACTATGGTACATGTGAAGTAGCTGGAGAAACAAATCAAGACAAGTGTCACTGTCAGGTGCACAACTCACAGAGAGAAAACATAATTTGCAACAAATTCGTGGATATCTTGCGACTATAATTCTGAACTGGCTTCATAACTGTATGGCAGGTGAGAAATATGAAATATATTTTGATTGGGGCTCTCAGAAGAGAAAAGATTGCTGAAACTGCACTCCAGAAGTCCGAGTCTGAGATTGAGCGTATAGACAGCTTGGTTAGTCTTGCTACTAGGACAAGCCACTTTCATATAGTAAAAGGATGTAACCTTGATAAGTTCATCTTTAATGCAACATTATAGATTCTATCTCGTTTCATCTAATATTTAATCATGTGCTACAGGTTAGAGACATGGAAGAAGATGCTACATGCATTAAAATAATGCTTAATCTTCGCGAAGAGAAAGTTGGAGAGATGGAAAATTCTACTTCTGGTTCGTTGATGACAAAAGAGAGTCTCATTGAAGAAAATAAATCTCTAAAAGGAGAGATCAAGCTGCTACGGGAGAGCATCGACAAAAACCCAAGGTTGACACGTTCGGCCTTGGAGAACACCAAGCTTCGGGAGCAGCTACAACGGTAAATAACTTATTAAATGCTTTGGAAGAGTCTTCTTTTGTCGACGTCTTATGCTCTCATCTTGACTTCCTTTTCAGATATCAGAAGTTCTATGAGCGAGGGGAACGAGAGGCATTGCTTGCTGAGGTGACAGGACTACGCGACCAGGTTTGAGAATGCCTTTACCAAATGGAATTTCAGCCAATGGTTTCAGTCTGAAATTTTGTCATATATCATGCAGCTGCTTGATGTCCTCGAAGCAAAGGATGAGTCCTTTTCTAAACATGTAATGAAGGTTTGGGAAAAATATGGTATTCTGTTCTCAATTTGTTTCGTGGATACTGTTATTGCTGGTTCCTTACGCGTGAACTCTGATAACACTGTAGGAGAACGAAGTGGAAAAGGAGTTGGAAGACTGCAGAAACAGGAACTCTAGTTTGATCAGGTACTGTATGAAATATGAATTTCTACTGTCTTTTGTGGAGGTTTGCATATTTTATAAAAATCATTTACGCTGTTGCATCTTTTATTTTGTGTGGGATGTGGAATGGAAATTTTCTGAGTTCTCTGATACATTTTATCCACAAACCTGTCATCCTTTGGAGTTTTTTCATCATACGTCTATAGACCCTGTTCTACTACAGTTCTGATATGTCTTGTCTTAGTTGATAATATAACGTTGAACGTGAGACATCTCCATTTCTCACTGAACATAATATGACTGGTTTGACTAAATCGGAAAAGAAGCCTGCTTTGGTATTGTCTTTTATGTTCTGGTTGCTTTTTGATGCAGAGAACTAGATGAAATACAAGCAGGACTTGGAAGATACTTGAAATTCGACCACACACAATCCAACTTTGTAAGAATTCGGACTAACATATTCCCTTTCTTTTGCATAGATAAAATGGCTTAATAGAGACGCTTTATATAAATGAGAAGCACGTCTAATCCCCTTTTTCCCGTTGAAACAGCCAGAAACAATGTCAACTATAAGTGAAACCCGAGAGAGTAAAAATTGTAGTAACATCGATGGTGAATCAGGCAATCTTGATGGCAATAAGGTTTGGCTAATAGATGAACTGGAGGATGTGCTGGAGGAGAATGATAGATCCATGAAGCTGCTGACCAACAAAAGCATTGTGGAAAGAGAAGCTGTTCCTAGGATAGAAGGTTATGATATGATTAATAACAAAGATGCAGCAATGAAGACTGATGAGGGGATAGACCGGTCAATCCTGCAGTGCAAGTTGAAGAAAGTAATTAAGGACCTCGAGGAGGCCAGAACACTCAATTATCAATATGAAAAAGAGCACAAGTCACAGATATCTCAGCAGCAGGATATTGAAGTGGTCCGCGAGCAAGTTGAGACGGAAACAGCCAGAACAATTCTTGAGTTGCAAGAAGAGGTGATCGCTCTCCAGTCTGAATTTCAAGGACGAATCTGTAACTTGACTGACGAAAATCAATCGATGAAAGATACTATAACTGCTAGAGAGGAAGAAATAAGAGCACTTAACCAAGACTGGGAAAAGGCCACCCTGGAATTAACAAATTTCATTGTGGACGGGTCTAAATCCATCAAAGCTGCATCTACGCAGATTGAAAATATTGTATGTTCATTTCCACATGTGAATACGTGGATATGTGATTATGTTGAGAAGGCTGCAAAGGATTGTATAAGAAAGGAAGAAACAATCTTACTCCTACAGAAAAGCTTGGAAGATGCACGGATATTGTTAGCAGAGATGGATTTCAAGCTGAATTCTTTAAAAGGCGCAACAATTGCCCTCAGCCAATTTCAACTGGGTGGCAATGCTGCAACCACTGAAGAGACTTTTCACGTGAGCACTGACAAGATGAGCAATGAGGTAGACACGCTTGAGAATGACTTAGACGCTAAGCAGTATTCTATTCTGGAAGCAGAACGACATGTCAGGGCTTCCTTTGCTGTCACAGAATGGCTTTCTGACTCAAATAAACAAGATCAACCGGTTAAAGAAAGCGGTACATTAAGTTCAGTCTCTGCTTCACCTCCTAGTGCCGAAGGGAATGCTGATATTAATTTGTCAAAGGATGGATATTTAAGTGAAGCAACATACCCGAAGGGTGATGAGCTTTCACCATCAAGCTCTGAATTTTCAAACTGCAGATGGCAACATGATTGTTCATTGAACGCAAAGGGTCAAGGAGCTTCAAGTTCTGGATCTGACGCCCAGGAAATTCATAACAAGACTACAACAGCAGCTTTGATTGCTAAGAGTGGTTCTGTAGATTGTGTTCACTGTGGAGGTAAACTTTTGCTTGTTTTCTTTTATTAACCACCCTAAATTGAAGATGTAGAATTAGTGATCTTGAATGACTAAATCTTCAGTTTTATCTTTTATGTATAGAGAGAAGCTTAAAATTTGTTTTTTATGCAGAGGGGATGCAGTCAGTAGAGAGGCCATTGACGATAACGATAGAGAGAGCTGAAACAGATTGCAAACGCAGCACCCCGGTAAGCTTTTATTAGCATCCGTTCCTTTTGTCAAGATATAAAAATAAAATGGTCACCTGTCAATGAAATGGTAAACCACTGAACTTGTATTCATGCAGCTTTCTTCTGAAATATATATGGGTCTTATGCAGAGAGTGAACCCCGTGAGAAGTTTCTTCGATCGATTTGAGGCAGTTAGTGCTACCATGAAAGAAGCTGATCTTACACTATGTGAATTAGTAAAAGCCAGTGAAAAATCAAAACATGAAACTGGAATGTGGCGGCAGACGCACGAGGAGCTAATGATTAAGGAGAAGAAGATGACGGATGATCTTGAACAGGTCAAGTCTACACTATCTGCTACTGAACATGAAAATCAGATATTACGAAATCAAACACAATCGATTTTGGCGGACATGGGAAATTCAGTGTCTTTGCTTGAAGAATGTCTTCTGGAAACGAAAAGAGGAGTTGGAGAAACGTTAGAGGCTTTATTTTCCGATGTCCTTTTAGCTGGGAGAGAGCTACTCCATTTGATTTCCAACTCAAGGTCGTCAGTTGAACAGATTGTATCTGAAAACATGGAGAGAGAGTTCACCACGTATGCAACATACCAGTGCCATATTGGGAAACTGATGGACCAAATTTTGGAAAAGCAGCAGTCAATGAAAAGTAAAGCCATTGAGTACAGTGCTGAAGAAGAAGTCACTGAAAAGCTCAACAGAGTTTACAGAACTGATGTGGTCAAAGGTTTAGAAAATGAAGAAGTTGTTCAGTCACATGAAAGCCTACTGAATGAAAACTTTTATCTGAAAAAGGAGTTGGAGAGAAAAGAAGCTTCGTTCGAAGGTTTGCTTTTTGATTTTAGGCTACTCCAGGAATCAGCATCAAGTAACAGAGATATCAAAGATGAAATGGATGAGCTGTTTGAGGCGTTATGCAAAGTTCAGCAAGAGCTGGAGCTGAAAGCAAGTCAAGTTCAAGATCTTTTTGTTCATAACAAGAATCTTGAAAATTGCTCCAGTGACTTGAAAACAGCTTTGTTTACGTCGAAGTCAGATCTAGAACAGGCCAAAGAGAGGATACAAATTCTTGCGGAGCAGAATGATGAGTTAAGCGTCCTCGTTCGAGAACTCTGTGAGGAAAAGGTTGCAGCAGAAGAGGGATTGGAAGAACATAAAGAGCTTGTCAAAAGGTTGGAACAAGAAATCTTCCACTTGACTACTAAAGCAGACAAGCAATTGCTATCCGCGGTCAAATCCATCGAAGAAAACTTGAAAAAGACCAGCGATGAGAAAGATCAACTTGTTGAGGAAATATGTTCGCTGAATGATAAGCTTAAGTTGGCGTATGCTACAGCTGATGAAAAAGAAGCAATTACCGTAGAGGCCCGTCAGGTATGCAACTTGGAGCCTTTTATTTCTAAACGAAATCATTCAATCTTTTGCAATAATATTGAGGGTTGATAGAATTGTTTATTTTCTCATGTAGGAATCTGAAGCAAGTAAAATATATGCTGAACAAAAGGAAGAGGAGGTCAAGATTCTAGAAATTTCTGTCGAGGAACTTGAGCGTACTGTAAATATATTAGAAAGACGGGTTAGTTTGCTGTTTGTAAATTCTCTGTATCTTATAGTTATATATTTCCTGCCATCCGGTTGCATTAACTCGTATACTTATTTGTAAACTATTTTGGCTTCCAGGTATATGATATGGATGAGGAAGTTAAAAGACATCGCACCACCCAAGATTCATTAGAGACAGAGCTCCAAGCTCTCAGGCAGAGATTGTTTAGATTTGAAACCTTAAATGGCACTGTGGTCACAGCCAATGAAGGCACTGAAGAATATGAGAATCAGATATCCAGGTCAGCCATCCTACTCCTACTCAAGACTAATTTTTCTTGTGTATCTTTCTCGGTGAATACTGAGTTTGGTAAAGATAAATGTACTACAGGTCAAAAGAGCTGCAAGGAGCGCATTGTCAGGTACAACTCCTCCAGAAGGAAGTAGCAGAACAAACCAAAGAGGTGTGTTATATCTTATTGGATTGCTCGGCTCAGTTTTTTCATGAAATTCCCTGATATTTGCGCAAATGATGATTGTTTTTTTTTTATCTATTTACTTCTACCTTTGTCTTTGCCCACTTACAGATTAAACAGCTAAAAGAGTACATCTCCGAAATCCTTCTGCATTCTGAGGCCCAAGCATCTAAATACCAAGAGAAGGTATTAGATCTGTAGACTTTAGCAATTCTCAGCACTAAGTTTGATTTCTGAATAATTTTACTTTAGCGGATAACTAGTTTCCGTGCTGCACTTTTTGCATATACTTTTGTGTCTCTGTTGACATTTTTTGTTAAGATACCTCTTTGGTTTGATAACATTGGTGTCGATTTCTATTAGTACGTGGAAGTGTTATTTTCCTTAATTTGTAGCTCATATAATATCCTCGGTTCCAATCTTAACAGTATAAGACTCTGGAGGTCATGATCCGAGACTTCAAATTAGAGGACTCAACTTCGTCAGGTGCAGAGACCATATCACATAAAACTGAGAAAAGCTCAATCAGGACCAGAGGTTCAGGTTCACCCTTTAGATGCATTGTTGGGTTGGTACAACAGATGAAATTGGAAAAGGATCAGGAACTGACCATGGCAAGGCTTCGTGTTGAAGAGTTGGAGTCATTGCTGGGTGTTAAACAGAAAGAGGTTCAGCCTACCTTCATTTGATTGTTCTTTTCTTCTGGAGTGCTTACAGATCTTTAATTGAATGTTCTATCAGTAGATTATTTTCTATTCACCTTGATTCGATTTAGAGTGACTCAGTCAATACTTCTATATGTTTTCATGCTGAAACAGATTTGCACATTGAACACGAGGATAGCTGCAGCTGATAGCATGACTCATGATGTTATTCGGGACTTACTTGGTGTGAAAATGGATATAACTAGCTATGCTGTAAGTAGATCAGATTATATGTCATCTTCAAAAGAGTTAAAGAGGCATCTTCTCTAATTATACCGGTTTCTTCTTTGGGATATATCAGGAGTTGATTGATCAGCGCCAGGTCGAAAGAGTGATTGAAGAGGCTAAGCAACATGCCGAAGAGATCATTTCCAAGGTGAAGATGCTATATACTTAACGGTATCCGCTTTCGTTAGTTAGTCATTATTAATAACCTTTTTTTTCTATCGATTTTAGGAGCAAGAAATCATCAACCTGAAGAGACATATTGATGCTCTTGTCAACGAAAGAGAGAGGTTAGCCTACTATTACGAGCCAAGATGCTTATATCTCTCTCTCTTGAAGTACTCAAAAGAACAAATGAATTCGCATTTCAACTTAAAAAAAAAAAAATAATAATTCTGCCGAGAGAATCTTAGTAAGTTTTGCTCTCTTGGGATGTTCCTTCAATTTTGTGGACAGTTGCATGTCAGAGTTGAGCAGGAAAGATACAGATGTTCTTGCGACACAGATATCTTTGGACCAACTACAAGAGCGAGTTCAGTTGCTTTCCATGCAAAACGAAATGCTGAAGGTTATCTGGAGTTTCTTCTACCTATATATATAATCTCCCCACGAGCTATAACTAACAGATTCTGTTTTCCGTTTGCAGAATGACAAGAGCAATTTGCTGAAAAGATTAGCTGAACTTGATCGAACAGTACACAATGCACGTGCCAGCAACCAACGTGTTCAACAGACAACAAAGGTATATACAGTATAATAGTACTTGAGAACTCAATGATTGATTTTAAGATACTGAATTTCCTTTTTCTAATGGAACAGGATACGGTGTCATTTAAACTTGCTGACACTGATTATACCAAGAGACTGGAAAATGCTCAGAAGCTTCTTTCCCATGCTAATAATGAATTGGCAAAGTATCGCAAAACCAGCAATAGTAATCCATCTACAAGAACTCAAGGACAGAGCTCGGGTACAAGGTATCGCTAAGAGTTTCTCTCTGCTTCTTGGCTTGTTCTCGAGTATATATTGCACATGACTGAAACACTGAAACCTATCAAGCTAGTTCCACAATCTGAATTAGGCACAAGTTCTGCAATTGTTGCTTAACAAATGAAATTGTCCGCGTTTTCGGCTTGGAAATGGAATTGCGTTATTGGGATGTTTTTGTGTTTAAATTTGGAATTGTTGTGTATAAGAATGCATATAACGAGTCGCTGCAATTGTCTCATTAATTGTAATTGTATGTTTATATTTCTATAATGGAAGAGTTTGCAATCGTCTTCACTCTTGCACAGAACTACAACAGACCAAAAAAAGTCAGACCTTGTAGGACCTATATCTTCGAAGCAAAGGGCACAAAAAGATTCTCTCATTCATGACTTCAGGTAGCGTCCGTCTCCGTCTTTTTCAACGACTCATCCTGAGACAACACAAATGAAACATAGACACCGGTGAAACTCAGACCTACCTAGTTCAAGGATGAGATATTTGCATGATCTAGAGTTTCTTTTACAGGGCAAAGTTGACTGATCATGGGATAAAGCCAGATGCAAATGGTTATTTTGATTAAAAGGCTATAGAAAGCAATGAGGGGCACACCTTAGTACAGACATATATGTAATGGACATCAGGGCTTTTGCCAATTGCTGATTCCACTGAATTTTCCTCAGCATCTAGAGAAATAGGTTTCGTGAGTTCCCATTTTGGCGTTTCTAGTGGTTGTTCGGTTAAGCTTTTGTCTGCCGGGGGAAAAAAACACAGCAAGTCTTATTAGTATAGCAGAAACAAGGAAGTTGTAATCCACAGATATTTACAAGAGGCATAATATGATGGTTTTTGCATTATAGCTGACCTATGACATGCAGTTTGGTTGTCCAAGAGCATGATTCTTCAAACAGCCGAAGACGGTAATTCGGAGCTCCATATGTAATCTGCAGAGAAACTATTTTAAAATCGATGTACACTACACAAACAGAAATACATAATCATGACATCCGAGGAGAAGAATTTACCAGGATATAGACTCCTTTATCCTTGAGGACCCTATAGTTTTCATCAACTGCTTCATTATACGTGAAAGGATCAAGAAAGAAAAATATACAAGGAGAAGAAGCCGAAATAAAATAAAAACAGAACCATTCATCATTCGATCACAGATTATATAGTACCTCCAAACCTCCTCAAGCATTTGTGTTGAGTATTGCCTCGAATTGCTACCACACTAGACATGAAAAAGTGGTACAAACTGCTGTGAAAGTTTAGAATATAGAGAATCGATAGCATAAGTAAAGAGAGAGTAGACCACACTCACCAAAATGGAGTCCAAGGTTCCTGAACACACACACACACACCAGAAGAAAAAGTCGAAAATGTTATTACATGAAACACAATGGATTGGGCTGATAACGCAATCTAACAAATGTGCTAATAATACCTTTATCAATAACAGCATCAAAAGAAGCAGCTTCAAATGCCTTCATATCACGCACATCCATCTTCAAATCTATTTCACATGATCCAAACACAAAAGTTGATGCTAATTCTAGTAGTTAAGATTTAAGCGAGATTAAGGCACACACACGAAGATACATCGAAATGAGTGGGAACGAGAACAGTTCTTGCAACATTAAGCAGCAGACGAAATGTTAAAAAAAAAAAAAAAAAAAAAAAACACAATGAAAAGAAACGTACATTTGAGCTGAGGACGATCGGAGTATTTCTTATTCATGGAATCGATCACCACAGAAGAAATATCGATATTGACTACATCTTCGTACCCATCATCCACCATTCCTTCGCTGAACGCTGCAGCGGAAATTCGAAACAATAANGGGGCCAAAAAATTAATAAAAAAAAAAAAAAAAAAAAAAAAGTGAAAGTCCAGAGAGTATTATCTTTCCTTGGTGTACCTGAGTTACCGCAGCCAATGACGAGGACTGGGTGATTACGGAGAGGGACGTAGAGATTGATGAGAGGAGCCAATGAAGAATACTTCTGGTACCAATCGAACGGCTCAGATTCGTTCGTGTAGCGATCGTCCCAGTACCATTGCTCGCTGTAAGATTGCGTCGACGTATCCGTCGCCATCGCCTTCGTCTTCTCCGTCGTAACCAACTGATTTCGTCCGTCGCTTCTTTCCTTTCTTTTATGTTTCCCCCTCTGATCAAAACGGAGTGGAAAGAGAGAAGAGAGGACCACGGGTGATTGAGACCCTTTTTCATAAAGCCACGTGGCATGAGTGTCGGATACAAATTACAATACAATGCAAGACCGGTTTTCCGGTTTGATTAGAAAAACCATCAGTTCAGATTAAACCGGAGGTTATCAGAATTCAGAGCACCTTTGAAGATCAATGTGTTATATTATATAACATCTGGCTTGATTGTTTGTTTGATACCCTTAATAACTGAAAAATTAAGTAACATGGTTTTCGAGTGATTCTAGTTGTCTCCCTCTTCTTTACGTGTTTTTTTTTTTCTTTTTTCTTTTTTTGTGTGTATTTCCTCTCGGAATCCTTTGTTTTGGGGTGCAGTACGTATAATGTATATGCTTGCTAAGAAACGTGTATTCTTGCGTTTTGGTTCTGCAACCTCACAGGGAATAAGTCTTCATGCATGGAAAAGGTTAAATCCTTTCAAGCAAAGTATAAAGGATTGATCCTAAATCCTAATCAGTTTTTTTTTTGTTCTTTTTCAGATGGATACTATTTCTTTCACATATAAATAGAAAAGTTAATAAAGTGATGCTTATCTGCATATGCATTAGTTTCCTTTCTGGTTTCTGCTGCATATCTTCTCATGGCTAGTTTCGGTGATCATGATGGTATCATCTATTCAGCTCTCATTCTCTCTATTATTTTCACGTACCTGTCTGGTTAAATTCACCTTTTTTTCTCTCTCTCTGTTTTCTTATTAAGAATGTTATTGGATTCAGTTTTTCCTTTCACTTAGTTTAGAGGTAACTTATCTCAAAAAGGTAACTTTTGTGAGAAATCCTTGCAGAGATTATAAAGTCTATCTCTGATGCCCCGCCAACGCATTACATGGTCAAGATAGAGTCTTTCTCACTCCTTACAAAGCATGCTATAGAGAGATATGAAACCGAGAGCTTTGAAGCTGGAGGCTACAAATGGTATGGCCGACATCATTGTTTTGTGTTACAACTTTATTCTTCTTTCTTTCTTTAATTATTAACGAACCTTTTTTGATTAAAGATTAATATCAACACATTTGCCTGGTATCTCAAACCTTGCTTCTTTGTTAGAACATGTCTCAATGTTTTCCATGCTTTTAGTTGATGGGATCCAACCACATTATTTCAGGGTGTCTCTTTTGGAAAACTTTACTTTAATAAATAAAACACCTTTTTACATCTTCTGGTTCTCTCTGCACAATGGACCACAGGACCAGTATACTTAATTTTTTTTTTTTTTTTTTTTTAATTCCATGTGAATTTGGGATCATCTTTGTTTCTATTTCTGGTGTCCAATTAAGTACCTTGAATTTGGTAATATACCACGTATTGCTTTTAACATGCCTAACAGAATTGTAAGCGGTTTTGCTTTGCAGGAAACTGGTCCTGTATCCAAATGGAAACAAGAGCAAGAATACGAAAGATCATGTTTCTATTTACTTGGCTCTGGCAGACTCTAATTCATTAGGTCCAGGGTGGGAGGTTTCAGCTGTTTTCCGTCTCTATTTGCTTGATCAAAACAAAGATAGTTATCTAATTCTACAAGGTAGAGACATATTTGTAAACTTCTTTTCACTTGTTCATCAATTACTCTTGTTTTTCCTCATCTTGATCCCTGATCCTACCTTAATATGCATTTCTTGTTGCAGGAAAAGAGAGACGGTTCCATACGGTCAAGCGTGAATGGGGATTCGATAAATTCATCCCTACCGGTACCTTCTCCGATGCATCAAACGGTTACCTTATTGAAGACACATGTATGTTTGGAGCTGATGTTTTTGTTTCCAAGGAGAGAAGAAGCGGGAGAGGAGAATGTTTGTCAATGATCAAAGATGCTACGAGCTCTAAACACGTCTGGAAAATTGAGAATTTCTCCAAGTTAGACAAAGAAAGCTACGATTCAAATGCTTTCTTCGCTGGAGACAGAAAATGGTAACAACGTTGTATTTGGTAATATATAGTCCCAAAACCATAGGTTGTAGTCGCTTCAAGGATAATCGGTTTTTTAACGCAGGAAGATACGGTTTTATCCATCGGGAACCAAGCAAGGAACAGGAACCCAACTTTCGGTATATCTGATCCTCGCAGATCCTGAAACTGTTTCAGACGGTACAAAGATATTTGTAGAGTTTACAATACGAATATTTGATCAGCTTCAAGGCAGGCACATTGCAGGGAAAGGTTAACAAACCCACAAACTCAATTCTTGATACTTTTTGACTTCTTGATCTGTAACTTCTTGGGTCTGGTTTTCAGTTACTAAATGGTTCAGTCAATCGAGCTTGGAGAACGGATGGGTTAAATACGTATCGCTGGTTTATTTCACGCAGCCAAACAGTGGCTTGTTGCTCAGAGATGCCTGTCTCGTTGAAGCTGATGTCTGCGTTCATGGAATCACTAGTGCACTCTGATCTCAAAAAAGTCACCTTTGGTGTCTTGCTGTCTTCGGTTTCTCCAATTGCAAACAAAGGATAATCATATCAAAATACTTTTTTTATATAAATTATCTTCTCAAAAAGAAGCAAGAAATACAAAATATGATTTGAACTTTCTCACCACAACAATAGCAAGTAAAAGAGTAATAATATTGCTCAAATCTTTTTCTTCAAAGTTGAAAATAAAAAAAGAATTAACCCATCTCAGAGTTGAAACTATAAAAATACATAGAACGAGACTGAATCTGGACCGGAAGTGAAACAGAGGATTGGTTCAGGTTTTTAAGCTTGGACCTTGCTAGACTTGAGTGGCTTCACGACCTCCCAGGTGAAATCAGGATCGTCCCTTCCAAAGTGACCATAAGCAGCAGTCTTCAAGAACCTACCGTTGCCTCCTCTCTTCAAATCCAAGTTAATAGATATCATCCCTGGCCTGAAATCAAAACTCTCCTTCACAATCTCAAGAATCTCCCTGTCTGGAATCTTCCCGGTTCCGTAACTGTCAACGAACACAGACAACGGCTCAGGGACACCGATGGCGTAAGAGACTTGCACAATGCACCGCCTCGCTAGCCCACTGGCTACAATGCTCTTAGCTGCTTGCCTAACGATGTAGGCACCACTCCTGTCGACCTTGGTTGGGTCCTTCCCGGAGAAAGCGCCGCCTCCGTGTGCACCCCAACCACCGTAAGTGTCGATGATGATCTTACGGCCGGTAAGTCCAGCGTCACCGTGAGGGCCTCCGATCACAAAACGGCCAGATGGGTTGAGATGGAAGATTGTCTTGTCGTCAAGGTACTTCTCCGGAATCACTGGCTTGATCACATGCTCCTTGAGATCAGCTGCGATCTCGTCGTTGGTCACGGTCTCGTCGTGCTGCGTGGAGATGAGAACAGTGTGGACACGGACAGGGACCATGGCTCCGTTCTCGTTCAAGTACTCGACGGTGACTTGAGTCTTACCGTCAGGTCTCAACCACGCGCAAGTTCCGTTCTTGCGGACTTCAGTGAGCTTAGCCCCAAGCTTGGTAGCGAGGACGTGGCTAAGCGGCATGAGCTCGGGGGTCTCGTCGGTGGCGTAACCGAACATGTGACCTTGGTCACCAGCTCCGACCTCCTCCGGCTTCTTCGTGAGGTGACCGTGGACACCTTGCGCGATGTCGGGGCTCTGCTGCTCGATGTTGACGAGGACCTTGCAGTTGTCGGCGTCAAGGCCAACGTCGGCGGAGACGAATCCGATTTCACGGCAAGTTTTACGGACGATCTTCTCGTAATCGACGTCAGCCTTGGTGGTGATTTCGCCGAAGACCATGACCATGTTGGTCTTGGTACATGTCTCGCAAGCGACTTTGCTCTCGGGGTCCTGCTCGAGGCAAGCGTCGAGGATTGCGTCGGAGATCTGGTCGCAGAGCTTATCGGGATGTCCTTCGTTCACGGACTCCGATGTGAACAAAAACGATTCCATTTTCCGTCGGATTCAAAAACAAACCTACCAGAGATAATCCAAACAAAATTATCAGTGAGAACGAACAACTGAATCGAAATCAATAACCAGATCTAGAAATCCGAAATCTCAACAGCAATTCAATTCAAAACAAAATTCGACAGCACTCGATATCAATCGAAGAGATCAAAACACACAGAAATGCAGAATCGTAAGAACGTATGAATCGGAGATAGCATACCTAAAGAGAGAGATAGTAATGGAGGCGAGTGAAGAAATGTGGTAAGTACGATGGTGAAGGAGAAGCGTAGAAGGTTTATATATAGGAGACATTGGTAGGTGTAAGATCGTAATTTCGTCCAGATTCATTCCCGGTTTCGTCTTCCTTCCCTCTGTTCAGAGAAAATGAGATCCAGATATCTGACGGCTCAGATTAGATCCATAAAAGAAAGCTGATTTGAACCGTCGGATATGCTTAACTGGACCACCGCGTGCAAGTACAACTAGACAACAGCATCTAGTGAAAATCGCGGCGAATCACGATATTAATTACTGATAGTTATCGAGAATCAATTTAGTAGTATTAAGGTCTTAAAAATTAGATTTAATAAATAATGCAAATCGTATTTAATTGTAAGATATTTTGAAGCATGTGACTCTGTCTGTATTCAGTGAGTTAATGATATCGTAATAAATCATGAAGAAGTTACTATAATAGAGAAGGGATTTGTGTCGGTGAGTGAGAACGGGAACGTGATTACCGGAAAACCGGAAGGGACCGTTGGGAGTGAAATAGAGAAAATCTGATAACACAGGCTGTCTCTTTGCTCTTTTAGTGATGGGTCCACAGGCCACCGGCAAAAGGACAAACATAGAATTNAAAATAAAATTTTTTTTTTTTTTTTTTTTTTTTTTTTTTTTTTTTTTTTTTTCTATTTGGTTAGTGTCGGCTACGCCTAAGTTGTCAATGAAAGTCTGATCTTGTCCGACCCGTTTTGAAAAGGAAAAACTGAACACTTACGCCAGCCAAGCCAATAATTTTGGTTTAGGTGTAAGATCGCAAACTGATTATTCAGATCACCACCTACAACGTACTTTTCATTCAGTACTGATTTTTTAGCTTTACTTTTGTGAACTTCTTTTTAACATAGATAGCTTGGAAATGATACTCAATCCCCAAACATAAAAACAGTGTTTAAGAAAGTGTTGACATTATGCAGACATGGGATTTAAGGGATGTGTTGATGATTTATGATTGAGGGTTTCAATGATTTTAGACTATTTAGGTGTTTATCATCTACTAAAAGATAAAATATACTCCATCTGTTTCAGAAAACTTGATGTTTTAGGAAAAATGTGTTTGAATGTATCTGGATTGTTTTGAGTCCAGATACATTCAAATAATGTCCAGATTTATTTTTCTAAAACATCAAGTTTTCTGAAACAGAGAAAGTATATAATATGGTCTATAAAAAAAAAAAAAAATATATATATATATATATATATAAATAGATCTTAAATTCAAACTAAAAGAAAAATATATCAGAAATATAAAAAGTATTTGAGTTTGAGTTGTTAGCCTCCTAACATTGCTATAATGGGCCAACAACTAGGGCTTTCAAATCATTGAAATGTGGGCCTCCTTAGCAGACAGTTGGTAGCTTCTGGGCTTAGACATGGAGATATAAAATCTGAAATAAAGGTTTTTTGGACCGATGTTTTAAACATTTTATTGCTTTATGGCCTATGGGTAACTTTAAAACAAACACAAGTCAAGTAAGCTCGAAATTCCAATTTATAACCTCAAGAAAAAAAATCGAATAATAATAGTTCAGAAAAAGACCAAATTTTGTTTGTAAATGCAAATGGAAAACATATGTTAGAATAGACTCTTAAGTCTTAACATTATCTTAACATTTATCTTAGAATATGTTACATTTATATATCTTAACATTTACACCCCATAAAAACTTACATTTTGAAATTATATTCTAAGGAAAAACAAGATACAAGCTTTTAATATTTCTGGAAAAGTCACATAAATATTTACTACACAGTAGCCGCGTCCCGCGTGCATAAGAAACTAAAAAGAATTCAACTCTTTGGTCTTTTATTTACCTGTAAGAAGAAGTATAATTACCAAAAAGGAAAAGATGGTGGAAATTGAGGTGAGGCAGACGCGAAAGCTTCAATGTGGTTGTTGACTTGTAGACCGACGACCAACAAATATCACTAAGAACACGATCGCCTTTGATGGTGGTCAAAAGATACTCGCTTTACACGGCCTTGACCTTATATTTTTGTTGTTTGTTAAAGTTAACATGTTGACCTTTACATCTTTATTATATATTCCATCAGAATCATATCACTATTTATTTATATTCTTCTTCACGTTTATAAAAGCAAGCCGTCTATTTTGGTTTCCTCACATAAATTCACCGCGCAGGTAAAAGACTTGAGCTCTAATTTAGCACCCTGCGCGAAAATACCAATTGTACAAAAAGAGCTTTAATTCACCACCTAATTGACTCCATACTATAAATTCCTTTCGTAAAGCAGAAGTCAAAAAACAATACAATAAGAAACAAAGGTTGATGAGAAAAGCAAAATAGGACAGAAGATTATGTGTTTCTATTTTTAGTATTTTATGCCCACTACATATATATAAACATTACAATACGAATTTCTTTTTGCTGTTATTTTAAGGTTGTGGATCAACTTTTTTTTGTAATGACTAAACTTAATGTTGGTATGTAATTATGTGAACATATATATTTTTGTCGCCCGATTCAAATAATCGACCAAACTAAATTTAATCAAACGGTTCATTAATTAGTAGATTAAAGACTTTTGACCCAAAAACAAGAAAAAGTAAAATAATTCAAGTTGCAGGCGAAGGGAGACTAGCACTACAAGTCTACAAGTAGCTATCGTGCGCCTCTGCTCCACCCTATATATCATTAACTGCGAATTTCAGCCGGGAAGAAAAGTCTGCCTTCTTTAGCGTAATCTTCACCAACCCTACGAAGAAGATAGAAACTAATCTCTCTCTACCGCTTCTTCGATCACCGGAAGATTCGACTCGTCTTATCTTTTTTTTTTTCCTCGGATTGTTGGAAAAGGTAAATGCTTTATTCTGCTAAGCAACTCGAACAATTTTCCCCTTTTGGGTATTTCTCTTCCTTTTTTGCGGTTTTTGATCGGTTTTTTTTTCTAGCTGTGGTTCGATTTCTTGCCTATTTAGATGATGTAAACGGGTTTTTCGGAGTTTATTTACAGTAATTTCGAGTTTTCAATCCATTTTACGGGTTACGATCGTTGACTTGTGTTATGCTAGGTCACCAAAATGTCTCCGTTGTTACTGTATGGAATTCGATCGAGTTACGCCGTTGTGAAGAAACATGATCATGGATAGTAACGATTTGACTCTTATGATGTAGAATTTGATTTTTCTGAAAAAAATCGGTTTCCGTTTGACATTCGATTATACCGTCTTTGTTGCTTCTTAAACCCTTACAATAAAAATCTCTCCTTTGAGGGCTGTGTCTGAACATCTCTCTGTCTGTGCTTACAGTTTTGTCTATTTCCTCTGGGAAAAAAGAATTAGCTACTTAAAATTTTCATATGTGAATTTTCTAGAAAAACAATGGCAATTTCCGTTTTTCAAATTGCTTTTTATCGAGACTCAAGATGTCACTGTTCTGCAACACCATTTCTGAAGATTGAAAACCTGTTTGCTGACGTTTTTTCGTTATACAGTTTTCGTAAGTTTGTGTGAGAGAAAAGCGTAATGAGCTGCTTCGGTTGTTGCGGCGGTGAGGATTTCCGTAGAGTTGCTGAAACAGGACCAAGGCCTGTGCACAACGCAGCAGGTAGCTTTAGTTTTACTTTACCACCTTGTATCCAACTGCTTCACTCACATGAGTAGGCAGCAACAACGGCTTAAGTTAACGAGAGACTTTTCAACTGTTGTTTAAGGTTACAATGGAGGTCATCACCAAAGAGCAGATCCACCAAAGAACCCGCCAGTCATTCAGATGCAGCCTATCTCTGTTTCGGCCATTCCAGCTGATGAACTCAAGGAGATTACCGATAACTATGGTTCCAAGTCCTTGATCGGTGAGGGCTCGTATGGAAGAGTGTTTTACGGTGTTCTTAGAAACGGCAACACGGCTGCTATCAAGAAACTGGATTCCAGTAAGCAACCGGATCAAGAATTCCTCGCTCAGGTAGAATTTCCTCTGTTGAGGTTGTTTTTATAGATTTGTTTTTGCTTTGTTACTGACATTAAGAGCTTTAACAGGTATCTATGGTTTCGAGATTGCGACAAGAAAATGTTGTTGCGCTTCTGGGATATTGCGTTGATGGCCCGCTCCGCGTTCTTGCTTATGAATATGCTCCTAATGGATCTCTTCATGATATTCTTCATGGTGAGTTAAAGAATGTGAAATATTGATTTGGTGAGATTTTAGGAAGCAAAGTAATGAAATGTTTGGTGCAGGTCGAAAAGGTGTGAAAGGAGCACAGCCAGGTCCTGTTCTGTCGTGGCACCAGAGGGTCAAAATCGCTGTTGGTGCGGCTAGAGGACTTGAGTACTTGCATGAAAAGGCAAACCCTCATGTTATCCACCGAGACATCAAATCCAGCAATGTACTTCTCTTTGACGACGATGTTGCCAAGATTGCTGATTTCGATCTGTCCAACCAAGCCCCTGACATGGCGGCGCGCCTTCACTCGACTCGTGTGTTGGGAACCTTTGGCTATCACGCTCCAGAGTAAGCCCCTTTGCTTGCTTCATTTATCTTTGATTTGCTATGTTCAGACCAATCCATGTCGCTACTACATTCGACTTTGGTTATCATTATCTAATGTTGTGAGGCATCAAGTCCTTCATTTCGACTAAGCTTTGTTTTACATTTATGTTGTTGTACAGCTTGCGTCTCTTCTTCTCATTGACCAACCAAACTATAGAGTCTTAATACATTTTTGGTTCTGCCTTTCAGGTATGCAATGACGGGAACGTTGAGCACAAAAAGTGATGTTTATAGTTTTGGTGTTGTTCTGCTGGAGCTCCTCACAGGGCGTAAACCAGTTGATCATACCTTACCGCGTGGTCAGCAGAGTCTCGTGACATGGGTAATGTTTTGAAGTAATATCTTGCTTGATTTTTGAGAGAGATTTAGAGGCTCTGAACTTTCTCTAGAAACGTAAACCATGATGACGACTCAACGATAATGCTTTTGTGTGGTCTCAGGCAACTCCTAAACTGAGTGAGGACAAGGTGAAGCAATGCGTTGATGCAAGACTAAACGGAGAATATCCCCCAAAAGCTGTTGCCAAGGTAATCAATTGCCTTCACATAAACTTTTTCTCATACTTTCACTGTTGCAGTAGAAACAGTGTACCTTCACGTAGTAACTGGTGATCTGATTTTGGTTGTTTGACTCGGTGGTAATGACCAGCTGGCTGCGGTAGCTGCGCTGTGTGTACAGTACGAGGCAGACTTCAGGCCAAACATGAGCATAGTGGTGAAGGCTCTTCAGCCTCTGCTCAATCCTCCTCGCTCTGCTCCCCAGACTCCCCACAGGAACAACCCTTATTGATAGGCTCCGGTCGGTCACACTCTTTATCATCATCACATCACACTACTATTTCATTTGTTTTTGTTTGAATCCCCCGATTGGTGTAAATTCGTGAAATAGGCCCTTTTATTTCTCTCCTAAAAAAACCTGAAAATCGACCTAAAATGTTGCTGTTATTTCTATATTGTTTCATGCCTGTGATGTAAGTTTCCACTAATACTACTGATAAAGGGTTGTTATTGTGTATAAAAGATTCAAGTCCAGAGGACCAGCGTTGCACTATGAACTTACGAAACTAGAAATGGAGCTAAGACAGTTATGATTTGANTGACGATATAAATTCAATAGAGACAAGCACTAGACCAAGACAACTCGCAGAAGCTCATGAAAAATAACTGAATGACTATTCAGGATACAAATGCAAACAAGTTTTGAACTCAAAACACGG
>OVBJ01001739.1:0-24547 GCA_900406535.1 Noccaea bulbosa | reverse complement strand
TTTAGGGTTTAATATGACATAAATTGTACAGTAATATAATTTACACGTTAACACTAATATATATGTTACTTGTATATTTATTGGCTTACCATGATAAGATAAACATTATGCAGATAGATTGTATATTCCGTTATTACAATTATTAACGTGATATAAATTTAAAATCTGAGTTAAAGGACAATTATGTCATTTACTATGCTATGACAGATAACTAATTATGAAATTACGTTACCTCGTTTTACCGATATGGCAAAGTTACCCTTAACATAATAATCTCAGTAAAGGTTTAACACGTACATTTTCAAATAAATATATATCTTGCTTAAGTGATTTAAGATCCTTTCAATCCACAAAGACTCAAAAGACATTCGGTTTGATTAAGAAAACAACACTTTGAACCAAGTCATTACAAAGACAACAACTCAATCAAACTTCAAAAGCACAACAAAACCAAAAGAAGACTTATAACTCAGGAAAGCATAATTTTTAACAAAGCTTATGGTTTTTGACTGATTTGGCTTAGTGAAGCCGAGTGAGCTCTTCAACCCTCTTACACAACTCTTCCACTTGAACATTCATGGATTTAGATATATCCTCCATCTTGTTCCTACTCAGATCCAGAAACGACTCGATCAAGTCTCCATCCAAGAAATTCCTCGCTTCCGCTGTCCTCTTCTCGTTATTAAAAGACCTCCATTGCTCGTGGCTTAACCCGCCAACTCCTTTAATCACTTTCCTCAGACTCGACTGCAGTTTCTCCAAGAAAGTATACTGTTCTTGAGGCAGTGAAGCTATTACTCCAATCACTCCATTGACTGTACCAAAGATAACAGTTGGGATCTGACCAATCTCTGAATCCGGCAGCCTCATTACTAGAGATCCATGGTGGAATCTGTTCACAAACTCTCCAAGGTGATACTCCCCAACTACCTCTAACCGCCCTCGTTCTTCATCAGTAGCACCTTCACTGTTCTTCTTCACAGTTAACAGATTGAAATTGTTCTCCGCACCAAGGTAGATATCGTCGTCGAGTATCTCAACCGCTGACATCCAATTCGCATTGTAATCCCGAGCACGTTCCTCAATTGCACCTTCCTCGTGCTTTTAATAACAAAGAGAAAAAAACAGGTGTCACGAATCGGCAATATAAAGCTATAAGGTTTCACCATATACAAGCTAGTTTATACCTTATAGATCAGCAAGGAGATTGATTTCATGAGATCACCAACAACGATAAAGTCTCCACGGGTCTGTACATAGAGAGCAAGAATGTGCCCGTGATGTCCACATTCAGACTGTAATTCACGAGTGCCATCATCACGCAGCGTCCACTTGTATAACTGAATCTTCTGGTTGATAGCAGCGAGGAGTTTTCCATTAAAGGCATTGAGAGAATAAACAGATCCTTTGGTTTCTTTCTCAGCAATAAGCTGCAATCTCCCATCTTCAACTATAAATACTAATATCCTTCCCTAATTTCACAAAACACCAAAATTAGAAATCAGAAATTTGATTTGAGAGTGATAATATGCATCTAGAGAGAAAAACATACCTTAGTTGGTTCATTTTCCTCCGGTAAAACATATGCGGTTCCAACGCAGTAATAGACATTTTTGTCGTCGGTGAACGAGCAGCTTAGTATGGAGCAACCGTATTCAAAGGCATCCAATGGATAAGTTGACACAAATTCGAAAGTTTGGTCGTCCAAGAGACGGACAAAATGCAATTCAGATTCTTCCGCATTTGTCTGGTTCCCCAAACTGCAGATACCAAATGTACGTGTCTGCTCCTGATGGCAGATACGGCGAGCATGCTCTCCAAGAGGAATAGTGCGGATGTGAAGCTTCTGAATATCATCAATGGTGCCTATTGTAAGTTCACCTTCCCTAGCAATTGCTAAGCTGCTCATAAGAGAGAACAGAGAATCAGATTACAAAGCCAAAAAAAAAAAAACAGAGAGAGGATATTTAGTTACCTGTCGGGGAAAGCAGCAGAGTTGAAAGGACACATGTGACTAACTTCTTTGAGATTGACATTGCTGTATAACAGCTTCTTGTTGCTGCTATAGATGACAGTTGGTCTGTCTGATGCAGCAAAGACGTGTGTGGCATTTTTAGATGAAAATGTACGCAGCGTTATAGGCTGAGTCCCGAGTGATACTTTTTTCCTGTCTTTCAATTGCCCGGTAGTTGTGTCCAACTGGAAGTTCAAAAGATGGCCATCTCCAAGAGCACAGAGCAAGTAAGATATCTGCAACATAACATATATTAAGTTCTACCATAAACTTTAACTCGGTTCTAGGCTTATTTGAAGTAAGATCCAACAGAATCATACCCCTTCGAATGCACAGAGAAGAACCGATCGGGGAATTATCTCTCCTCCTAGTTGCTCTTTCGTAATAAGAGTCAGTTCCGGCAGCGAAAATACCCTCACACTTATATCTGTCCACATCCCAACCGAAGCTAGCTGACTGTAATTAGGATTATCGCCGATAGGATTTATATCGAGGCAAGCAACCTCGTACTCCAAAAGGGCATGTTGCACTTCCGTCAGTTTCCCTTCTCCAATTTCTAGATAAACCAAATGGCCACCTCCAGTCGCCAAAAGAACCTACCAAACAAATCAAAGAATCCATTAGCAGATTGTAATTCGAAAACGTGTTATATGTCTAGACACTCTTTCTCCCTCAAGAAAAATATTTTCAATGTAGACTATTAAAACAAATCCAGAATGAAAAGACAAACCTGGCTGGCATTTGCGGTTGCAACATTGACAGTGAATCCAGCTGGGGCATGCCACTCATCCCGCAATTCTCTAGTTGTAGAGCTGACAAGTCTAACAGAATTTGAAGTAACCTGATCGAGAAGAGGCAGCAGTTAATTCATGTTCATGAATAGAGAGGAGAGTCCAGGCAACTATTTCAGAAAGGAAACTAAGCTCTAACAGCTATCAGATACATCAATTGTCTCTGAAACCTACCTGTACAAGTTGATTGTGCACAGCATCATGGCAAAATAAAGTCTGCACTTGAGACAAGAAACCCTCGATCTCCGTTTCTTCCAGTTCATCCTCAAGATTCATGGCTAATATACGAGTTTCACTGATAAAGCTAACTACGAGGAATGTGTCGAAGGCTTCATCAATTGAAGATTTCAACGACCACATTCCCTTGATACCTTGAAGTTCCACAGAAGCCTGTAATACAGCAGAGGGTTAAGTTAGAAACCAGATGAGAAAATTGCACATACAAGACATCGATATTTTGAGACATAAATCAAACCTGTTCATTGATTCCTATTCCATTGCGGACTACGCGGAGTGAACCATCCTTAAATGCTCCTGAACAAGTGACAACCTGACCTTGTCCCTGTCTCTCCAGGTCGACTACACAAAAGTCGACAATAGGTCCCAAGTTGATATACCTTTCCAAGACTTCTACATATGAGCCTTTTGCATCAGGATGTAGATTTAGCTTTACTAGCTGCAATTGGAAAATCATACATGGAAACACTCAGATGGTTGATTTTTACTTTTTCTAGAAACCAGAGAAACGGAAGGACAGTTTTCAATTTTGCTGTTAATTGTTAGAATAAACAAAGTCTCATCAACAGAGGATTACTACCACCAATACAGTAATTGGACACAACTCCAAATGGAAAATATCATATTTACATTTCTAGAAGAACAATTTGAGAAAAACTGTGTAGCGAGATCATAGTTATTCATAACACACCTGTGAATCACCATAGCTTGAGCCGACAAAGACAACAGCATTGTCAAGGTACGAAATACTTGATGCAATAGACGTTTCACCCAAAAGCTCTATTTTTAGGCCAGTGACCCTTCAGATATACAAAAAACAGCAGCATAGGCACAATGTAAAATAAGTTCAGTACAACTTTCAATTGTTTAGAATATGGAAGGAAGTAAGAGTAAGCACAGATGTACACTCACTTTTCTTTCTCGTGCGTTATAACAAGCAGATGGATCAGTCCAGCATGGTCACCAAGTAGATACCGAGAGCCATCAACATCAACTCTTCCATATGCTTTAGTGATGGACTGTACACGCAAATTGAAGGTCAAATATCAAACTAAGTAAACAAAAAGGGGTACTCGCAGAAACCTCAAGCAACTGTTTACAAAAGCAGGTGAGATTACGTTGAAAGAACTTACAGGTCTTATTGGTATCACTTTGAATGCATTAGCACTGCAATAGACAATTGTCTCTTCCCCGATAATAAGGACGCCACAGAGAGGTGGTGGCACAGGAATTAGCAAGTCAGCACCATTGTCGAGATTGTTCTGTGACCATGGACCCTCGACAAAATCCTTATCTTTTAGAGAGACTTCATATGTTTTGAGATGACGAGCATCTTTGTTGTCCTGTGAAACCAAGCATTAGTTAGTCCCACCCGTGACAATTTTAGATTACATCTGGACATCAGACTACATCATGATTATTAAACTAAAAAGAGAAGAAGATCTGTTTAAATAACTACCACTCAGATAAATAGAGCAAGTTACTTTGCTTAAACTCCATAAACTACCAACAGTATAAATATTAACCAACTCCAAAAAGTTCTTTCCACAGTGAAATCTAGTCAGACTTACAAATAAAGAACAAGATATACAACAAATTCAAATGCATGTAACAAAATCCTTCCATAGCGCATTCATGTTAAGATATTTCCATACCTGATAAAGAACTGCAATTGTGGGCTTTGCACATCCAAACAGAAACTTAATATCCAGAACCTGCAGTTCCTCCAGCCTGAAATTTTGGCACCACACTCAGTATATCCTTCAATTTTACCAAAATTACCATCCTAAAGAATCAAGAGGACTGAGTTTACTGAGGATTTAGGAGAGAATACCTGATATTAAAAGCTTCCTTGAGCTGTCCCTTATTATCAAATGGAATAACCTAGCAGAAGAACCAAAGGAAACAGAACGCATCATCATACATTGTATAAACAAAAAGATCAGTGAAAGTTCAGCAACATGATATAATTCAGCAAACGAGCACATATGTTAATTTCTTAAGGAAGACAACTATATACCTTGAACAAGCCGTCATACAGATGGAGTCCAATTAATCTACAATCTGGATCAATTATGCCAATCTACAAAGCCAGTGTCAAAACAGTAGTAAGCTACATTCCCACAATCAGATCACATATTATTTAATGAAGGAATGTAAACAATTTAACCACTCTCAAATGAGAAATACCTGCCCATTGTCTGTTGGTCTGCCTATACGATCAGAAACATCCCCCATTGCTCTGAAAAAAATGTCAAAACATTGCCCAGAATCAGCAGGTTGGTTAAGATAAATCTATTCGGGCAAGCATGATCATATATCAAAAGAAAAATAACACAACTGATTGGTTAACATCAATTGCAAGCACGAAAATCTATTATATTCTGGATGCTATACCTTGTAATAAGCTCAGAGGACTCAGCATCCCATTGAAGAACACAGAACTTGTATCTCTCAGTTGCAATGAACAGAAAGTCTTGTGCTTCTCCCTGCAAAGGATGGTGGACAATACTATTAACATTGTAACTTACTAATCAGACCATGATAAAAGAACACTGTAATATATATATATACTCACATGTGGGCGGAATAATTCCAAAGTAGCGATTCTTCCATATATGGGAACATCCAGCATAGGCTTCAATATAGGAACATACAACAGAGTCTTACATTAGTAGCAAAACAAAGCATGTCAACCAAGTTTTAAAGTTTATACTCAAAAGTCCAAGGAAATTAAAATTTGTAAAATGAAAACGAAAAACAATATGGCAACTTTTCCTTATAGATGCATGTAGTACCTGAAGTCCCTGTGGGGTAAGCAAATGTATCTCAATTCGAGTACATTTCCTGCAAACAGATCAACACCACTGTCAATCTAACAATGTACTAATGGATATGATCCAATATATGCTAAATCCAAAAAAAGAGAGAAAATTTAAACAAAACTACGGAACTGCTAGCAAATGATACTTGAATACGCTCCATATCGGAAAAAGGCACAATCTTCAAATTTACTAGTGGCTATCTTCAGCATGTAATTTAGTTAAGAGCAGTTACAGCCATACCAAAAACAAATCTTAGTAACACTTTTAAATCATAAACAAACACAGAGAGACTAAAATCCCAATACTCGCCCCCAAAATGTGAGAATTTCTCAATTCTCAAACCACTAATTGACTACAGCTACAATTGACAATTTCGAGAGAGAGTTCCTCCTTCGAATTTGTTTGCAAAGAGTTCACAGTAAAGAAAATGGACCATTGATGTGCAATAGCTTCCTTGAAAACCCTAAACCCCAAATCAACAGTTGCGATACGAAAGAGGAACCAACAGAAAATTGAGAAGAAAGAGAGGAAAGAGGAGATTCGTACGCGACAATGAGATTGAGCTCTTGAGGACTGGTGAAGTTCCCAACGCACGAGTGAGTGACACTAGTGGGTTTGTGGGCCGTGACGACGTAATTCCACGAGCTCATCTTCTTCTTCGTCCCCAGAAATTGGAGGCTTCACAGTCTACTAAGCGAGGGTTTTCCCGCCTCTAATTCTAGAGCAGATACTGGATTTCTCAAACGAGCTTTTGGAATTTCAATGAAGGAGAGAGAAAGAGAGAAAAGAACAATGAAAAACAAAGAGAAAAGAGGCGAAAAACGAAGAAAGGAGAGAAACAGTAGACGGACGGGTCCCGTAGACAGACCTTCGACAATGACGGTCGGTTTAGTATACACCCACAGTTAGATGGATGGTCCGGTTCGGTATACTATAAAATTCAAACCTTCAATCCGAAGTTCTAAACTCGGATATCCAAAAACTGATTCAGTTCGAGCTAAACCTAAACCATGAGCTTTTTTAACAGTTTTCTATACCAATTCGGTTTTAAAAACCAAAAATTTGGGAAACCGGATTTAATACCAAACTTAAAATGATGGTCCGGTTCGTTACGCCAAATACTAGGATGATTTCCGGTTCGTCTTCGGCTTTAAGAAAATGCAATTAAAGGCCCAAGTCTCGGCTTCAAAATCAAAAGAGAGACATTGTTAATGGGCTGAGCATAGAGCAGCTAAGAAATGGGCCGGGTCAGTACGGGTCGACCCGATTCCTGAAGAAAACCTACTAGGTTTTATAAAATCAAAGTGGAAGAACTTTCCGACCAAAATATACGAAAGGATCGTTTCTGGCTGCTCCGTCGCCACTAAACCCTGAGGCTAACCTTAAACCCTAATTGAACCCTGCTGCTTTAGCTGAGCTACAGAGAGAAAGAGAGAGTGAGAGAAAAGAATGGTGTACACGAACGAGAAGAAGAAAGGTGGAGGTTTCAAGAGAGGCGGCAAAAAGGGTTCTGATGCAAGGGATCCATTCTTCGAGGAAGAGACGAAGAAACGGAGGAAAGTCAGTTACGATGACGAGGATATCGAGTCTGTTGAATCCGACGCGGAAGAGGACGGATTTAATGGCGGATACGGAGGTGGGAAAGGAGCCGAGGTAGCGGAGGAGGAGGATGAGTTTGCCGATGAGACGGCGGGAGAGAAGCGGAAGAGATTAGCGCATGAGTTTCTGAAAAGAGTAACGGATGCTAAGCGGAAAAGGCGTGAGGAAGGAGACGATGATAGCGAAGATGATGATGGAGATGATAGCACCGGTCTTGCGAAGAGTTTGATGAAGAAGCAGCAAGAGGAAAGTGGTAGGGTTCGAAGAGTCATTGCATCGAGGTAATGAAAATTCGAATTCTAAGATTTGAAATTGCTGGTAATCTAGGATTCATGGGTAGCGAGTGTTTTAGGGAACAGATTAAATTGCGAAGAAAAGGAGTGATTTTTTACATTAATTTTGAAGATAGGATTGATTAAGCCCTTTTCACTGATTCAGGGTTCAGGAGCCACTGAGTAGTGATGAGTTTCGTGTTATCGTCAAGCACCGGCGACCTGTTATAGCCGTTGCTCTATCGGACGACGACTCTAGAGGCTTTTCAGCTTCAAAAGACGGTACTATCCTCCACTGGGATGTATCTTCCGGGAAAACTGACAGCTACAAATGGCCAAGTGATGAAATTCTCAAGGCTCATTGGATGAAAGTGAGAGAGCCCCGGAATAAAAAACACAGCAGAGAAACTCTTGCTTTAGCTGTTAGCTCTGATGGTCGTTACTTGGCTACTGGTGGAGTTGATCGCCATGTTCATATATGGGACGTTCGTACCCGAGAGCATGTCCAGGTAACAATAAATAAATATGTTATCCTATTTGTAGTTTTTGAGATTCTTCTTCGTCAAGTCTTGCTCTCATCTTTTATGATTTATGTGTCTACACAGGCCTTTCCAGGTCACCGGAGCACGGTTTCTTGTCTATGTTTCAGACACGGAACTTCGGAGCTGTATTCTGGTTCATTTGATCGATCTATCAAGGTGTGGAATGTAGAAGATAACGCCTTTGTACAAGACTTTTTTGGACACCAGGCTGAAATTGTAGACATTGATGCGTTACGGAAGGAGCGTACACTCTCGGTTGGAAGAGATAGAACCATGCTATTAACCAAGGTACTAGGCTGGTTTCTTTTCATCATCTTCCATGTCAAGACTATTTGGGAGCCATCATCATCATAATATATTGTTTTCATTTATTCTGTATCTGTATGATTAATAGGTGCCTGAGGGAAGTCGTATGATCTTTCGTGCTCCTGCATCGTCTCTCGAGAGCTGCTGTTTCATCAGTGATAATGAGTACATGTCTGGTTCGGATAATGGAACTGTTGCTCTCTGGGGCGTGATGAAAAAGAAACCTGTGTTTCTCTTCAAGGATGCACATCCTGTTGTAGCTGATGGAATCTCAGGTAAAACCTTTGTTTGGTTCGTTTCCGTCTCATCTCTGATGCCATCGAGTCTTTAACATTTGCAGTATATAGTTACATTTTCAGCTCTCTGAAATATCCAGTTCTTGATTATTTTCTCAACAGAAAACGGTGATGATGAACCTGTCAGCTATAACTCTTCTTCTACAGCTAGTTCTTGGGTCAGTTCGGTTGCTGTTTGTAGAGGTAGTGATCTTGCTGCATCTGGAGCAGGTAATGGTTTCGTGCGTTTGTGGTCTGTTGAAACCGGAGCAAATGCGATTCGACCTTTGTACGAGCTTCCACTGGTAAGTTTTCTTTCCTAGTTCTGCTCTCTAGTGTTGTATGGTTACATCTGTTATCTTTGAGTATGAAGTATCTCACAATCCTCACAATGCTTTGCTATCTTACAGTCTGGATTTGTGAACTCTTTGGCTTTTGCAAAATCCGGTAAATTTCTGATCGCCGGTGTCGGACAGGTGTGTTATCGTATCTTGCTCTTGTTTCTTTGTTGGCTATGTTTGTCTCAATCTTTGGTTTGAACTTTGAATGCTAATCTCAAAAACTGTTGTGTTTTGTAGGAAACACGATTTGGAAGATGGGGCTGCTTAAAGTCTGCGCAAAATGGTGTCGCAATACATCCCTTAAGGCTGTCATAAGGATCGTTTTTGGTACTAAATTTTTGAGTTGCTAAATAGCCAAAGATCAAATCTTAAGTTATATAGTGGATTATATTACATGTCTTTGCAGCTCTTGAAGTTTTTTGCTTCCCCTTTTTTGTTTGTTTTATTGTACCCATTATCTTATGTTACGACTTACAGAAGAACCTTTACATTTTGAGGCTTCTGAGTAATCCTGATGAATCAAAGAGGGTAATAATCCCAAGTTTTTCTTTATGCTAAAAAAATGCAAAAAAATTCCAACAATTTTTACTTTTGACTCGTAGATAAGAGTAGCAAGAATGTTGAAAAATAATCACTTGGCAGAACGGCAAATAAATAAACCAATAGTCGTAAGTTCGAAGACTTTATTATTTATCAAGATCATCCGTACACAACTTCAGAAAATTCTAGTTTGCAAAGAAAGCCAAACACCTAAATTTTCATACTATAGTCGAAAGACTGAACAAGTTTCTTGAGGTTTCTGTCTGCGGCAATTCTCCACGAATCAAGTCTCGTTGCTTTCCGTTCCGAACAAAGCCGTTCAACTGGATAAGAAACCACAGAAAATTCATAAAGGAAAGCTCTGAGGAAATATCCATTCATGCTAGATAAAGAATGATAAGTACTTTGATCATCCACACATAAACAGGTAAGAAACCACAGAGACTTAATAACAACCCAAAGAGAATGTTAGGAAAGCCCTGAGCAAACATCCATACATAAAGAGTCTAAACGAGGATTTGTAACAAGAAAAATGCAATCAGGAGGATAGCTAAATTAGAGCATATCCAGCAAAATTTTGATACATTATATTGATAACCCAAAGAGCCATACATGGGACTCGACCAATATGCACAGAAGCCCCAGAAAAGAGAAGCCTTTCATTTATCTACTTCACCAGTGGAATGCTATATGCGTAACTCAGTCGGAAACAGGAAAATGAACAGAAAGGATGAAACTTTCAATAAAGTGAACTCTAGATAGCCATCAAGTTTGAGTCATTTTCAACAACAAAGTAAACCCAAGAGGCCAGCTTTAACATCAGAGATAGTCAATTTTTGAGCCATTTCGCGACAACAAAGTAAACCCAAGAAACAATTCTACTAACAACATTCCTAAATGGACAAAGCTTATCTCAAGAGCAAAAGAAAAAAAAAGAAGAAGGCATAAGAACAAAATCTCTGACCTTTTAAAATGAATCATCTCAACTTCTCTTTACTTGAGCTCTTCTTGGCTGCATCCATAACCTTCTCTAGATAGCCTTCGATAGGCGGTGTAAGAGTGGCCATAAATCGATTCGCCGGAAACGGCGTGAAATCAGGCTCTAACGCCGCCGCCTTCAGCTCCTCCGGCAACGCTTCAATCGCAGCTTTCTTCATATTCAGAAGCACAGTCTCAGCTGCACGACGCGCTCTGTTCTCTTTCATCAGCACCTTACTGTTCTCCTTCGCGAGTCTCTTCCCGTCCTCCGCCGTCAATTTGTATTTCGGCAATTCGTCGGCTGTGAAGATCCCTAGCGAAATGTAATCCAAACCCGGCGTCCCGATCCGCATCGGCTCCTCGGTGACTCCCATTGCGGCGGCTCCTCCTTTCTTCTGAATCTCCATATCCCTTTGCTTCTCCTTGCTAATCAGGCCTAGCTTCTCACGTTGCGCCTCTCGCTCGATCTCCTGGGGGCTCAAGTGGCGAACAGGGCAAGGAGCGTTTAAGCATTGCTCGTAGAGTTTCTGCTTCTCATCGGAAATCCGCCCCTTCCCTTTCACCGCCTCATCTCCTTCTCCAGCTGCTCCGCCGCCGCCTCCACCGCCTTTCTTGGTGGTGAGTTTGTTACGCTTCAATGGCTGGCCTGTCTTCAGCTTGGCTTTTCCTTTAGGGGTTCCGCTAGCGGAGCATTTCTGGAGAAGGTGGTAACTCAGTGATTCGATGATCGGTTTTGGTCTCGTAACTCGAATCATGATTCTGCTTTCACCTGAGTTTCTGATTTCCTCGTCTGAAAATGGTGATTGAGAACTAAGATTTAGGGTTTTGAGTAGACTGTGTGAGTGAAGAACTCAAACTTAGACGACATCGTTTCATTATAGTAGCACGATGTCGTTTTAACAAAGCAGGGACGATGTCGTTTTAACAAAGCAGGGACGATGTTGTTTTTAAGATCAAGTCTCTCCTTTCAAGATGCAAATTGGTGTTGCTAAGTTTCCAGAATCAAGAGATTTGATATGGATCAATAACTAGAAAGTGAGTGATATTTTACATGGCAATACCATTTGACGTTGCTGAAACAGATAAAGATGCAATTATTCATCCCCCAAGAAATTAGTTGAATGCAGTCGTCTCCTGCCACTTGCTAAAACATATCAAACTTTCAATATGTTCGGCTTTTGAAAATGTAATAGCCAACCACCAAGTAGGATTTGAATTCCCCAATAGATAATTTTTGCAGCAATATGATAAACAATTTGCTGAAACAAAAAGAGAGTGTCACTGTTGCATCCCCAATAATAAAATAATCAAAAAGAGAAAGTTAAATAAATAATTTGTTCACCAAGATGGCAAGATCTCTTCGAGGAGCCAAAAAAGTTGAATATTTGCAGACAGTATGGGCTATGGGCTGTTTGTAGTGTCTCTTCTGGGCCGTGAAAGGATCTTTCTTCTTCTTCTTCTTCACACACCCTTTCACTATAAACCCAGAAAAATCCTGTGTCACTTTTGTTCCTCAAATCATTTTTTTCTCGATTGCGATTTCCATTATTATTATTATTCTTATTCTTCTAGAGAAATCTCGTCTCTTTTCTCCATCGCCATGGCTCTCGCAACTCCTCTTTCTCAGGTTTTCCGTTTTTGCTATCATAACCTCTCTGATTCCTGAGATAAATTTTCGGATTCTAATGAAAGTTTTGGTTTTTGATTCCAGATGTCTGTTGCACTTCCAACTGGAATTGATGGGTCAAGCCGATCTATGATTAAGGTGAGCAAAATCGACCTATATGACTCAATTGCCCCCACCTATGTTGTTGTTTCAGATCCTTAGATGGTCCTGTAAATTTTTGTCTTTTAGTTTTGATTAGTAAATTTGGTATTGAAAGGTACAGTCTTTAGAAGTAGAAGATGACACAATCTGAATCTACTGAGAAATGAAATTGGAATTTGAAAGAATCTTAGTGGCATAGTAAACGTTGACCTTTTGATTCTGTCTCAGGTGCATAGTGTAAGCTTCGCTGAAAAGTCATGGAGTCCTCTGCATAGTAAACGTGATTCGAAATCTAGAGGAAGCTTAAACGTGAAACAACGGTCAAGAATATGTATGTCACTTCAACAAGCAAGCAGATCCAAAGTCTCAGTTACTCCTCTAGAACTTGAAGAACCAAAAGAGACTCCATTAAACTTGTACAGGCCTAAGGAGCCTTACACAGCAACGATTGTTTCCGTTGAGAGAATTGTTGGTCCACAAGCACCTGGAGAGACTTGCCACATTGTGATTGATCATGATGGCAATGTTCCTTACTGGGAAGGACAAAGCTATGGAGTGATTCCTCCTGTAAGTGCTTCTCAATCAATCAAAAAGCGTATTCCTTTTTGATTAGCTTTGCTTATAACGCATTCTTCGCCTTTTGTTTCCGTAAGGGTGAGAATCCAAAGAAGCCTGGTGCGCCTCACAACGTTCGTCTTTATTCGATTGCATCAACGAGGTATGGAGATTCTTTTGATGGCAAGACAGCTTCTCTATGTGTCCGTCGAGCTCTTTACTATGATCCAGAGACAGGTGAAGAAGATCCATCTAAAGCTGGTGTGTGTAGCAACTTCTTGTGCAATGCCAAACCCGGTGATAAGGTCCAAATCACCGGTCCTTCGGGAAAGGTGATGCTTTTACCTGAAGACGACCCTAAGGCTACTCACATAATGATTGCTACTGGAACCGGAGTTGCTCCATACAGAGGATACTTGCGGCGTATGTTTATGGAGAACGTTCCTAGTTTCAAGTTTGATGGACTCTCGTGGCTCTTCCTCGGTGTAGCTAACTCAGACAGTCTTCTCTACGACGAAGAATTCGCCGGTTACCTCAAGGACTATCCGGAGAATTTCAGGTACGATAAAGCGCTGAGCAGGGAAGAGAAGAACAAGAAAGGAGGGAAGATGTATGTGCAGGACAAGATTGAAGAGTACAGCGACGAGATATTCAAACTTCTGGACAGTGGAGCTCATATTTACTTTTGCGGGCTTAAAGGAATGATGCCTGGGATTCAAGATACGCTTAAAAGGGTCGCTGAAGAGCGAGGAGAAAGCTGGGAGCAGAAACTTACTCAGCTCAGGAAGAACAAGCAGTGGCATGTTGAAGTGTATTGATTGATTTGAGTTTATTAGTCTTTCTTCTCTTTTATCTACATTGCTTCTGCAAATTGAATAATGGTGTGATGATCCATTTCATGGATGATATGTGTATTCTTGAACAGATGATTACCAATTGAAGGTCGTGTTATTGCTACGTGGCTTGGTTAAGGTTCACATATCAAGATCCTTGTTAAATTGGAATAATTGTTGTGATAAGTTTCTTGTGGTGAGCAAACAGAGATGAAAAATGGAAACTTCAAATTAGTTACGTATTCTGAATCTGGTTTACCTGTTGAAACTATGAAACTTTAGATTCAGTTCTTGAATTTGTGTCTCAACATGATCATGTATTGGTGGTTCAGACAAATTGAAAGACCATTGTTGTTATGCCAAACTTGCATATTCTTCTCTTTTGTCCCACATCGGTTTAACGAATTAAAATTTCGTTGTTTATATATGTCTTTGAACCACTTATAGTACGTCGAGCTCATTAACAAGTGCTTGTGACCCAAGTGGGGACAATGAGTTGGTGGAACCCTGGCTCGGGCCACGGGTCGGATCTGTAATGGCATGAGTCTGGGCTGCCCAGTCCAAGCTGAGAGTGAACCGTGTGGGCTTAGCGAAGGCTTTGCTCACACGATTCCTAAAGTCGGAGGGCAATGCGTGAGGCTGGTTTCACAGAGCAGCGATCACTTCCCGCTCTCAGCAGTGGACGGATCACAGCTCAACGCCACTCAGATCCACCATGGCTCGCTGGCTCGTACCCAGTTGAACCACCAACTTTTTTTTTTTTTTTTCAATTTACCTTAAAAGAAGTATCTGGATCTGAGAATATAATCGAAGATACATATACAATAAATTACCAAACTACTTTCATGAGTCCATCATTCATTCCTACTATATATCCCAACTGAGACGAGACAGAGAATGCTACTTAATTCTACATAATTAGTACTATTAAACTACTTCCATAGTTCCATGAATCCTTGAAGAAGCTTCATGCTTCTCTGTCTCTTTAATTTCAGATTCTTCACACTCTTTACTCATCTTCTTGCCTTCGAGAAACTCAACAAGACCCTGAAGAGTAACATCCGGATTCTTGCTCACCATAAGCTGCTCTGTGATCTCAGCTGGAGTTGCTTTCACCTCAAGGAACATCTTCTCAATACGCTCAAACAAATCGTGTTCTTCGATTCCAAGATACAATGCAGCGAGCTTCTTGAACACAACAGGCGTACAATAATCCATGAGTATATGTATATCCATTCTTCCTGGTCTCAGCAATGCCGGATCCAGTTTCTCCTTATGGTTCGTAGTGAACACTATGATCCGTTCCTCTACACAGCTTGACCATAACCCGTCTACAAAGTTTAGTAGAGCAGACAAAGTTACCTAAAACACACAAACAAGAATCATCAGAACATAAAAATCTGAGATAGTTTGTTACCGCTTTATGTATAAAATAAACTCATTAACCTTGGGATCTTTCTTCTTCTTTTTCTTCTGATTCTCACTGTCTTCTCCTTCATCTTCACTTTCGTCTCTGCAAGAAGCATCAGCTCCACTGCAATCAAGATCTTCAATGAGAAGAATCGAGCGGTTCTCAGTCGAAGTGAGAATCTCTCTAAGCATTGCATCATTCTTAACGCTCTGAAGCTGAAGATCATAGATACTATAGTTCATGTAATTAGCAATCGCAGCAACAAGAGACGATTTTCCGGTTCCAGGTGGACCGTAAAGAAGATAACCGCGTTTCCAAGCTCGTCCCACGGATTTGAAAAAGTCTTTTCCTTTGGAGAAAGCGTCTAGGTCACGTATGAGTGTGTTCTTGAGCTCAGGCTCCATTGCTAGGGTTTCAAACGTCGTGTGATGTTGGAAGATTGTTGAATACCATCCGTATTCTGGAACGTAAGTGTGGATGTTGAGATTCTCTTTGTGTGTTAATATCTCCACCGATGATTTTGAAACGTATGTGAAGTAATCTGACATTATCTTGTCCCTATACTCCTTCTTACATGTCAAATGAAAGTACCTGAAACCCAAATCCAACATCAGATATTTTACAAATTACTGTAAAAAATCACGAATTAATTTAGGATTTTTTTTTCCGTTTTTAAAAACACAAATTTTAGGGCTTTTTTTTTTTTGCATTTTAACATAACAATGTCAGAAATGATAATTAATTACGAAATAAAGCATATAGTAAAAGTGTAAAACGTAAATTAGACTCTGATTAGAAGAGTGATTGAGAAGATTCCCAAATTTTAGGGTTTTATGTTTGAGAAGTTACCGTTTTGGTCTTCTCTTCTCGTTTCGGTCAGAGAGAAGAGTCCACTCAAGAGGAATTCCTTCGAATTCGTCGAAGATTTTGGCTTTAACCGGGATTCCGAATTTCGGTTTAGCGATCGGGTTCTTGAGGTTGCTGGAGTGGACGAGGAGACTTCCGGTGGACATTCCAGCGAGAAGGGTCGGCAGGTAAGTTTTGGCTGCGCGGAAAGTCTGGTTCGTCACGTAATCGCAGTGTTCCTCGATGATGAATGTGAAACTGGTGTTGTAATAAGAAGAGAAGTAGTCTGTGAAACGGGAGACGATGAAATCACGGATTGTGACGGGGATGATCTCTTGGATAATGGTTCGGAAGAGGATCGTGAAGGCGGAGAGAGATGTGTAAATCGAGAAAATCGAAGAGAGTGAAGGGATTTGAGTGAAGAAACTCGACGCCATTGCTATCAGTTTTTTTTTTCAGGTGGTGAAGATGGATGATTGAGCAAGTGTGTGATTAGTGTGCTTTTAAGAGAGAAAAAGAGGAGAAGAATTGGTGAGCAAGTTTTCGAGGTTACTGTTTTTGGAAATGGAAGATTCGAGAGAAAGTTCGTGGTTTCCTCTTACGGAAATGTGCAAGCTTTATTACACCAAGTGGAATTGTAATTTGCTTTCATACACTAAAGCATCTTTCTTTGAATTGAGGTTTTGATTGATATGGTTGAACCAATATCTTCTATTGCTAGAGGAGGTTTGGAATGAGATGCTTTTGATTATTTTGGTAGCTTTGACTTGTCTTTCAACAATTCAAGCTACAAGGAGACTGATGTTGAGGACGATTTATGGTTTTGAAAACATTTACAATGTCATCAGCTCTATCAATGATTTTGGAGAAGATAAGTACCAAACGAAACTGATAATGTTGCAAGAGACCAAGTTTCTCTAGAGAATGTGCATTGAAAAGGTAAATGACTTGTGTTTTTTTTTTGTCTCTGTTTTCATCTCCACACATAGGACAAAATATTATTTAGTAGTTGTCATGTTCATTTTTAGCAGGTTGTTAAAGATTTGAGATTGTTTCTTTTTAAAAGTTTGGCTTGAGTTTAGGAGGACAAATTCAAAATCCACTAAATCAGCATTGCCATGATTCGATCTTGTTTTATTTATTATTTTATTTTTCTGCTTGGATGGTCATCCTGAATTTATCCGATGAGCTGTTTCTGTATTTGGTTTCACCAAAACCTTTGGACCAAAGCCGATTAAATAAGAGTTTTATTGCCGTTTCTTAAATTAACAATTTGACTCTAATTTCTTGATTATAAAAAAAAAGGGGGATTTTTAAAAAGGTAAAAATAAAATGGAAAGAGTAAGCACGTATTGGTGGTCATTTGCATATTGTCCTTTGCCATTTGTTCCTTGTCCATCTATCTATCCAACCTTTCCCAAGATTGTAAGAACACCAAATCTCTCCCTCTCTCTCTCTCTCTCTCAATTCCAATTCCAATTTCCGTATGTGTTTTTTTGTTTCTAACTGCGATCATCCAATCTCAAAATCGTTCTCTGTAAATTAGATCATTGACTTTGTCCTGTTCCGGGTTTTCTTCCATTGAAATGTTCTTCATTTTTTGTTTTCTTGGTTAAAAGTTGAAATGTTCTTCCCGTTCCTTTTGATTTGAAATCCACAAATCGTAAATCAATTTGATTTCCTGAAGAAAATATTGAAACTTTTTTTGTGTGTGTTCATTTTCAACAATCTGTGCGTGATGGTAATTTTATTTTTGTTTGGTCTGTGTAGGATTTTGTTTGATGATTGTTGTTTCTTAGAAGAGCAATGAGCAATTATTCAGCCGGACTCGGTAAGCCTGGCTCAGGTATGACAAGATTGATTCTGATTTGTTGATTTTTCATTATTTGGCGCAAATTTCTGGATTTTTCATGTTTTGTATAGTTATAATGGCTGGAGAATTCACAAATTGGTTGAAGGTTTCTGATTGTTATGTTGTGAATCAATATACATTGTGTTTGAACAGGTAAAAGGAGAATAAGAGATCTATTAAATCAACCTGATAACCGAGTCTGCGCTGATTGTGGCGCTTCTGATCCTAAATGGGCGTAAGTTATCACCTTTAAAGCCCCCTCTTGTTTTGTGTTCAACGCATGTTTTGTGTGTACATTTGTCTTCTTGTATGATCTTCATGTAGTTTGCTAATAAACATTTGAAAGATGGAAACTTTAAGCATTTGACAAGTCATACAGATTATGCATCTTTGTGCTTGGAGCTCCATACACATGTGCTTGTGTCTTTACTCTTTTGTTATGCATCTTTGTGGCTTGCTTTTTTCAGATCAGCAAACATCGGAGTGTTCATTTGCTTGAAATGTTGCGGTGTGCACAGAAGCCTCGGCACTCATATCTCAAAGGTGACGATGTAGCTTCCATTATATTTTTGGTTTTTCTTATTTTTCTGTCTCTTCTCTTTATTACTCAAGACCAAAATGACCTCCTACTCATATATAGTTTGGTTTCTCCAGGTCTTGTCTGTGACACTTGATGAATGGTCAGATGAGGAAGTCGACTCCATGATTGAAATTGGAGGTAATGCTTCTGCTAATTCGATTTACGAAGCTTTTGTACCCGAAGGAAGCTCCAAGCCTGGACCTGATGTTAGTCATGACCAGCGTATGAGGTTCATTAGGTAAAGATCATTTCCATCAGTTGAACAACTTTGTCACAGGACAAATCTGTCCTTGGTTAATGAGTTACTCAATAAATCTTGAATCTTTTTTGTTTAAGGTCAAAATATGAACTCCAAGAGTTTCTGAAACCAAGCTTGAGGATTACATCCGGGAAGTGCTCATCAAAGAAATCAGCTTTTCTTAAATCAAGTCTATCTAGAAAGATCATGGATAGTTTTCGCACAAACTCATCATCACAAAAGATGGTAAAGCTTTCTCTAACTTGCAGAGTTAATCTTTTAAAATACAATCTTCTTGGAATGTTGAAATAGATAAAAATTTGACAGTTTCAGGAAGGAATGGTAGAGTTTATTGGAATGTTGAAGGTGACTGTTAAGAAAGGTACTAACTTAGCCATCAGAGACATGATGTCAAGTGATCCGTACGTTGTGTTGAATCTCGGGAAGCAAGTAAGTGATCTCTTTGTAATACTGTTTATTAACACGCATCTATGGACTTTTGTGAATCTTGAAATGATTGTCATGTTTGGTTTACTGTTCAGAAACTACAAACAACTGTGGTGAATAGTAATTTGAACCCGGTGTGGAATCAAGAACTCATGCTGTCTGTTCCTGAGAGCTATGGCCCAGTGAAACTGGTAAGGGCAATTTATGCAGATGGAGTTTTGCTATTGTTGATTTCGAATTATCCATGTTTTACTGGTTTCTCTGTGATTGCAGCAAGTGTACGATTATGATACATTCTCTGCTGATGACATAATGGGAGAAGCTGAGATTGACATCCAACCTCTGATAACATCTGCAATGGCATTTGGGGATCCTGAAATGTTTGGAGATATGCAGATCGGGAAATGGCTGAAATCGAACGATAATCCGCTGATAGATGACAGCATCATAAACATTGTTGATGGGAAAGTGAAACAGGAGGTTCAAATCAAGCTTCAGAATGTAGAGTCTGGAGAATTAGAGCTAGAAATGGAATGGCTACCACTTGACCAATAATTAACTAGTCTCATAACCTTCATATTGTGTTGATTCATTATTCCTTCTGTATTTTTCTCAACTCTTTTGCAGTTTTGATTTCATTTCATAGCAAAACGAATTGTTTGATGTTTGTATAAACCTAATGGGTTGTAATGTTTTGATTGATGGTTAAGAAAAAAAGGGAAAGACGTCAATTTCAATTGCATATATATTCATCATCAGTGAATACCAAAGTCGTCTTCTCTTCAAAGCTTTGAACTTTCCACAGAATTAACAGATAAAAAACTTTTGCATCATACAGCTTCCTCTCAACTACATCCTCATGAAATTGCCTGGCACCTCTATGCTGATTTCTCCATTAACAAACCACACGGTGAGGAAGATAAGAGTAAGCACAAAGAATGTGAAAAAAACCTAACTCAATATTCCAAGCCATTTTTCAAATCCTCAGGAGACTAGTAGATAACCCAGGAAACGAGGTTTGAGACCTGAGTGTGGACACTTTGGACAATCTCAAAGACTCTTAACAGTCCACGACTCTATCAAAAGGCAAAACCTTTACGAGCTAACAAGCAGATACTGTATATAAACGTAGAGGTGAGACGAGGATAAAGAGCAAAGACGATATATATTCCAACAGAAATTAGATTTGACTTGGAAAAGAAATGACAGATTCTGAAGCAAACATAGTTCATCAATTATTCATCAGGGGCCTTTACAGACCCCAAAACACAAACAACAGAAAGTATTAAAAGGAACGAAATAGGAACTTCTATATTAGAAGTTCATAAGCGAGACGCAAGAAGCAAGTTTTCAGAGACCACCACGAAGACGGAGGACCAAGTGGAGGGTCGACTCTTTCTGAATGTTGTAATCAGCCAGTGTGCGACCATCCTCGAGCTGCTTTCCAGCGAAGATGAGACGCTGCTGGTCCGGAGGAATGCCTTCCTTGTCCTGGATCTTGGCCTTGACGTTGTCAATGGTGTCCGAGCTCTCCACCTCCAGTGTGATGGTCTTTCCGGTCAAGGTCTTCACGAAAATCTGCATACCTCCACGCAGACGCAAGACCAAATGAAGGGTCGACTCCTTCTGGATGTTGTAGTCAGCCAATGTGCGACCATCCTCGAGCTGTTTTCCAGCGAAGATGAGACGCTGCTGGTCCGGAGGAATGCCTTCTTTATCTTGGATCTTGGCCTTGACATTATCAATGGTGTCGGAGCTCTCCACTTCCAATGTGATGGTCTTGCCAGTGAGTGTCTTCACGAAGATCTGCATTCCACCACGGAGACGCAAGACCAAGTGAAGTGTAGACTCCTTCTGAATGTTGTAATCGGCCAAGGTTCGGCCATCCTCGAGCTGCTTGCCGGCAAAGATCAACCTCTGCTGATCCGGTGGGATTCCCTCCTTATCCTGGATCTTAGCCTTCACGTTGTCAATCGTGTCAGAGCTCTCCACCTCAAGTGTGATGGTCTTCCCGGTCAACGTCTTCACGAAAATCTGCATACCACCACGAAGACGCAAGACCAAGTGAAGGGTTGACTCCTTCTGAATATTGTAGTCGGCCAAGGTACGGCCATCCTCAAGCTGCTTTCCGGCGAAGATCAACCTCTGCTGGTCCGGTGGGATTCCCTCCTTATCCTGGATTTTAGCCTTCACATTGTCGATGGTGTCAGAGCTCTCGACCTCGAGGGTAATGGTCTTCCCCGTCAAGGTTTTAACGAAGATCTGCATACCACCACGAAGACGCAAAACCAAGTGAAGCGTGGACTCCTTCTGGATGTTGTAGTCAGCCAAGGTACGGCCATCCTCAAGCTGCTTTCCGGCGAAGATCAACCTCTGCTGGTCCGGTGGGATCCCTTCTTTGTCCTGGATTTTGGCTTTCACGTTGTCAATCGTGTCGGAGCTCTCAACTTCCAAAGTGATAGTCTTTCCGGTCAATGTCTTGACGAAGATTTGCATACCACCACGAAGCCTGAGGACCAAGTGAAGGGTTGATTCCTTCTGGATGTTGTAGTCAGCTAGGGTACGGCCATCTTCCAATTGCTTTCCGGCAAAGATCAATCTTTGCTGGTCCGGGGGGATTCCCTCCTTATCTTGAATTTTCGCCTTAACGTTGTCGATGGTGTCCGAGCTCTCAACCTCGAGGGTGATCGTCTTTCCCGTCAAGGTTTTGACGAAGATCTGCATACCACCACGGAGCCTGAGGACCAAGTGAAGGGTGGACTCCTTCTGAATGTTGTAGTCGGCCAAAGTTCGGCCGTCTTCCAACTGCTTTCCGGCGAAGATAAGCCTCTGCTGATCCGGAGGAATGCCTTCCTTGTCCTGGATCTTGGCTTTAACGTTATCGATGGTGTCAGAGCTTTCCACCTCGAGGGTGATTGTCTTTCCGGTGAGGGTCTTAACGAAGATCTGCATCTGAAATTCAGAAAAATATAGGTTTAAAACTCGGCTCATCGCAAAAAGCAATTGGCAAAGATAAATAAATCGATTCGTCGATCCGATCAACAAATTAAGTAGGCAAATCTGGAAGAAAATCACAGATCAAAGCGTAATAACAAAAATCTAGCCAGAATACGAACCCTAATCGAAATCAATCGATGAAACTAACAGTTTAACAATCGAAGAAAGGAATCAATTGCGAATCTGCGATCAAACGATAAGAAACTAATAAGAAACCAGAAATCTACCTTGAATCAGAGAAGTCGATAGAGAGAGAGAGATTTGAGAAGAGGTTTTAAGATCTCAGAAACTGAATTGTGAAGGAGAAGAGGTCATAGGAGCTTTAATTTATAGAAAAGGATTAGGCCGACTCGGTCACGAGAAAGGTAAGGCGGTGAAGCAATAACCAATAAAAAATTGACACGAGAGTAAGATGACGTGTCTTGAGCGTTGAGCGTTGTTCGCACGCAACGTTAGCTAAGTTAATTTGGTTGCCTTAATTTTAGGTCAGATAAAGTATATGTGCTTTGAGTTGATAACCACGAGCAGCAACCTCTTTAACGCCGTCTCTTGCTAACTTTGTCGACAACCACAATTTCTAACGGGCCGTAACAGATGCCGACGTTTAGATTTAACGATCGTCACGGAATGATGCTATAATATCTTTTCCATTTTTTTTTAATCAACGGTGGAGCTAAAAATGCCAATAATTGAACTATGGGCCCACCTTTATCAAAGCTTTGGTCGTCTTTTCGAGAAGTCGTGCTTTATTTTTCCTATTCTTTTATTTTGTTTGCTTTTTTGATGCAAGTGGGTTTTTAATTCTCGACTTTATCCTAGGGATTTTTGTTTTTAGCTTATTTTTAACGCCATAGGATCTTTCCATTTTTTGGCACGGGGTAATGTTTTTTTTGTAGGGTTTTGTGAAAAAAAAAAAAAAACCCCAAACTATATTATTTTTGTAAGAAAAATCTTCACCTCAAAAAAATGCAAGTCAAACCATCCACTTTTAAATTCACACGCAAAATAAACCCCCAACTATATCGATGACATCATCCAAAAAAAACAGCGTTTTAAATAGGCCTGAGACTTCGCGTTTCAATTCGGGTTCGGATCGAATTTTTTGGGTTTCAAGTTTTAGGATTTAATGATATAGAAACCGTTCGGATTTTTAAAAGTTTCGGTTCGGATTTGGTTCGAATTTTTTCGGATTTTGTTCGGGTTTTTGGGGTTTTTCTAAGTTTTTTTTATGAGCTTTTTGGGTTTTAGATTTTTCGGGTTTGAGATATAAAATCCATTTGGATTTTTTAAATTTTTGGTTTGGGTTCAGTTCAGGTTTACATTTAGTTTTAAAAATCCAAACAGTTTTTATATCTCAAATCCAAAAATTTCGAAAAAAACTTTAAAAACACGAAATGACCCGAACCAAATCCCAAAAAATTTTAAACCGAATCCGAACCGAAACTTTAAAAAATTCAAACGGTTTCTATATCATTAAATCCGAAAACCTGAAACCCAAAAAAATCGATTCGAACCCGAACCGAAACCCGAAGTCTCAGGCCTATTTAAAACGCTGTTTTTTTTTGTTGATGTCATCGATATAGTTGGGGGTTTATTTTGTGTGTGACTTTAAAGGTAAATGGTTTGACTTATATTTTTTTTGAGATAAGGGTTTTTTTCGCAAAAATAATATAGTTTGAGGTTTTTTTTTCACAAAACCTTTTTTTTTATCTACCTAAAGGCAAGTGGTTTAGCCGTTTAGGTGATTTGGTTTACTATTATTTAATTCACACATTAAATTAAAATAGATCTTTTTCGGCCTGGCCCATATATAAAACTCGTTAATTTCGCGTTTATTTGGCCCATGAAAGCATCGTCGATACTTCTTCTTAATACTATGACTCGGCCCATTAACCCAAAATGTTGACCCGCTTCTGTTCACCCCCAATTTCAAATTCGCGTTCGATCCTCATTTCTTATTCTTGATGATTTAGTAAAAGAAAGCAAGAAACTTTGAAGAAGGAAAAAAAAAATGAAAGCTATAAGGAAATATGAGATTTCAGAGTCTTGATCTAAGATTAAAAGATCAGTTAAAAGACTACTACAATGCTTCGTCTTCTTCCCCTAAACTTTCAGTATAGCTGGATAATATCTCTGTTCAAAAAATCGGCCGANCAACCGTACCGATTTTGCTTAATCGACATAATTAATCGGTCAACTGTGGTTTGACCGATTAAATGAAAAACTCGGCCGATTAATTGAAAAATTCAGCCGATTAATCACTAAAGTCGTTTGGGCCTTTTTGTTTTAATAAAAAATTG
>OVBJ01001738.1:206-24550 GCA_900406535.1 Noccaea bulbosa | reverse complement strand
TATATACTTCCATAACTAGAATATCTTCCTTAAACAACTTGTGACTCCAACAGCTGTTTCCACGTCAGCGACTTCGTTTTCCACTTAGCTTATCTCACGTCAACAATGATCTTAGCATCATAGCATTCCTCTGCAGAAATAGCTCCAATCCTTGAGCTTACACTTTTTTCGGGTTTTTGTTAGTCTGGCGCAGGAGTATGATTTCAGGTTTTTAATTTAGGAATTCCAGGAAAACTCCAAGATGCGCTTCTAAATTAGTTGAATTCTAATAACTCATTACCTTAACGTTTGCAAAAGAAAAGGTGTCGAATCAAGGTATGCCTCTATAAACGATGGTTCATAAACTCTTGCGCTTTTTCAATTGAAATATCAATTTCGTTTGTGCTTAATTTCAAATATACGTTGAAATAACTCATTATTTCAAATATCAATTTCGTTTGTGCTGTTAGATCATGAAGCTATAAACTTTGTTTCCTTGATTGTTTAAAGCAATTCATTTTAACTGAATTTGTCCACTTTTAGCCACTTGCGTCCAGATGTTCAAAAGCTAGCCCATTGGTCAAAGTTTTGACCATTACTTCATACTTATTCGTTCTCTTATCTGTTTTTCAGTTTCAAAAATGCTTTACAAATTTATTATATTTGGTTTAATTTAGTGTGAGACGTCTTCAAATTCCCCAAGGATATATGTCTGTTCTTTTATGAGTACTTAATATGCAAAAACTTTGCACCTTGCCGAAAGTACTCTAGCCAGCAATGTGTTTCTTGAAATTATATTTTACTCACTGATTATACTCTTTGGGGTTTTTGCATTTAAAGTGTTTTAGCTAAGGACGGATGGACTAAAGAGTTTTATGGAATGAGTCTAAATATCAATCATGGCTTAGCTTCATATGTAAAAGTCATATTCCTATACAATGTTCATTTTATAGGTAAAAGAGGTTGATTTTGGAGTTTTGAGAAAGAGGTAAAAGATGATGAGCTTCCATTTTTCCTTTAGATAAGGTTGGTGTCTATGTTTAATAATATGATCTTTGTTAATTTTTCAGGTCGCAACATATTTGATTATGACATTCACGTTTTCGAGCTTCAAAGATGGGGAAGCTCAGAATTCTCCTGAAGTAGTTAAGCAACTGAATAATGAGAAACAATATATGGTGAGTTCACTTCTTACCTCATATAATATGTGTACTGATGATATTTTTAGAGGCAAATATTCTTCCTTATTGTTACTTTTGAGTCGTCTCCTTTGAACCCATTATAACGATTAACCAGCGTCAGACTACTAATTCTTGCTGCATATGTTGTTTAACCTTCTCCACTTCTTTTTCTTTTTTTTGGTGGATATGTATTTCGATCACTTCTAAGCCAGGAAGAATAAGCAAAAAGAGGCTGTAATGGAGGCAACAGGCAAGATTTTGTCACATGGAAAACACACAAAAAACAAGCATGCTTCATATTTTTCAGTATGGATTATGAGAACCTATTTCCTAATATTTGATTGTTTATGTATGTGATTATATTTTGTGTAATGATTGTTCCATGATTTATGCTCTAGAAGAGATTCCGTGGTACAAAATAGTCAATTTCTTGATTATGAAAGCAAAAAATGTGGGCTAAACGAGATGCGACTGCCTATATGTTAAAGCAACCAAGAACCAAGCCTGGTGTAACCTTATTAAGTAGGAGCTGCTGAATTGTTATGTGAATCTGCTTCTGAATTGAAACGGTACATATAGTTTCTCATTTGTCTAAGTAGCGTCATTGTCATATTTAGAAACAAACTATCTCTTCCACAAGGTAAGAATATATTATTTGACTCACACAAAGTCTTTTCAGAAGCAACAAGTTTTAAACATAAACCGACGGCGATGATTGATGAATGTTCGAGAAGTAAACACTGAAACCAAAAAATAAAAGAAAAAACAGACAAGGCATAAGAGGAAGAAAAGACGGGAGCAAAATAGTATGAACATAAAAACATTTTTAAACCTTCAAGTAGTAATATAAGAGTAAGACATCTAACTGAGACAGATTAAGGATATGAACATAGGATCAAAAAATTAATTCTATGTGGCTGTAATACGAAGCGGAGATGTGGCATACTCTATTTTGTTCAGTATAAAGACAAATGTCTTTTTCCATTATATAGTATGTAGTATGTACTGCAAGAATATACGTTTTTATATAAAAAACCAAACGTGAATATTTAAAATTTGAACAAAACAAGTTTTAAACAAATCATAGAGCTAATTATCAAAACTATTATTAGTGTAATGTTGTGTCAAATCTCGCAATCTCACTGTTCCGCCATTGCAGGCTCTACGGAAAAGCATCTCAGAGGCAAACGTTTTCCCCATATCGCAAAGCCTTTCGATGATTTGATCATTCACAACCGAATCATCTAAAGTAAGAAACCTTTTCTCTACCATTAAACCAAGGAGATCTAAAGTGGTGAAAAAATATAGTGTTTTTTGATCTTACTCTCATGCTCTGTTTCTCTAACCATATTTCTTAATTTATCAAAAGCACAAAAAATGTATTATAACTTAAATATTGCATTTGAAATATGAATTCAAACTAGCAAATTAATCTATCATAAATAATAACAACACATTTATATAAATAAAACCCGCGCGCAGCACAGGATGACCCCTAGTCCTCATAAAACAGAAATGTAAAGGCAAATGAGCAACCACTAATGCAACATTATTTGTAAAATACAAACACCCAAAAATAAAAATATAAAAAGCATTAACTTAGGAATGCAACACATTAAAATGTTCTGAATTGAAACACAAATTATTATACATGTTCAAACTTGTTCAGATCAACCATGAAACTCACGTCTGGCTTAACCAAAATACAACTAGAGGGAATGGTCCATCCTCTTCGGAAACTACAATACAACTCAAATACAAACGGAGTTAAAGTATGATAGAGGGACAGCAGATTTGAGACGAAGCACAAATGCGTCAAAACTTTCACGGTTGGACCGGAAAGATGGAAATTAGTCACTTTGCTATGTGACGTTGGTAAACAACTCCTACCTCCGGTCTTTGTCGGAACAAAAACGGTTGCATCTTCAGGTCCCGTACAGACCGCTACACAAGATGGCAAAACGGTGAGAAGATTGAGAAAATTACCTGGCGTTGAATCCGGGAAGGTGCCGCATCTTATAAAGAAGTGACATGATGGAAAGGTTCTCTCCCTAAAAAGGGAGGAAAGTGGAAACGATCTCTCCATGGCAATGGAGGAAGGTGAAAAGTCAAACAATCCACATAGAAGAGGAATTGAAAACATCTCGGCAAAATAGCTGAAACCCTGAGCAAACATCAGCCCAAATGTAGCTTGGCTGAGGAGACTTAAGGCGCAGAAGTTGTGACCCTTAATGGTCAAAATGGGCCAAACCCATGTCAATTGAAAAACAGAATAAAAGGACTCGTGAATGGGTAATGTGATGGGTAGAAAGATATTGGGCCAAGCCCCTACTGTATGCAGCCCATGGAAATGATAGTGTAAGCGTTGGTACAGATCTACGACGGCGAAACCTCCGGAGCAGAGATCTAGACTGTCGCAAATAGTAGTAACAGCGAGAGGAGATGGCGGAGCGGTCGGAGTGCAAACCGGAGAGAAAGAACATGGTGGTGGAACCGGTGGATCCGGCGGATCCAGTGGTTCCGGTGGAAGATTTGACAAGGCCGAAATGTGAGGCACTTGATGGTGAAAGAGCTCTGTCGCTCGACCAGTCGACTCCAATGGGGTACATGAAAGAAAGGCGAACTCCGACCTCAAGAGTTCTGCGGATCCCAACGATGTGACCACCGGAAAGAGAGGATAGCCGATAGACGGAGTAGAGCTGAACAGTTTCGCTGGTGAAAGCAACGTAGTCGCTGGACGCATCCGCATCTCTGGTAGGTTGCAGGAAAGGATGGAGAGCTTCGACCTCAAAAGCTTTCTGGATCCCGTTGGTGCATCTACCATAGTGAAGGAACGGCCGGAGAAATAAACAGAGAGCAAAGGTTTCGCTGACGGAAAGACCACCGGCAGAAGGAGACACAAAAGCATCAGACCCAGAAGAGGGTTTGGGAAAAATGGAGACGCTCCGATCTCAAGGAATGAATCTCAGGTGAAGAGAAGTCATCCTGAGTCGGAGCTTGCGCGGCGGCCTTGGGAATTGAACCAGAGAGGAAAATTTTAGGGCGAACTCTAAAAGCACCTACTCACGTCTGGCTAAGGCCAAAAATATTAAGCCTAGCAAAAAAGGTTGGAGGTCATTTCAAAACAAATTCTTGCCACTTAATTATTTATCTTATTGTTAATTATTATAAAGACCTCACTTCACTCTGCACAGTTTTTAGCGTTTTTCTACGAAGACCTTGACTTGTCTTACCCTGTGTTCTAAAACTCGCCCGAGTTGACGATTAGTCGGACTAGATTGCCGCGACGATTTAAGGTAATCGGAGCGATTAGGCGGTGAACCGTACAGAGAACAAAAAATGTTGGGTTGTAGATCTATGATTAGTGAGTCAAAATCATTAAAAAAAACATCAAAATCGACAACAATGGTGGAGAGGATGCGGAATTAGGGTTGATATGCCGCAGAGAAAAGGATGAGGGTAAATTTGTAATTTTTGTTTCATTAAAAAAAAAAAAAATTGTAATGGATTTGGGCAGGGAATGACTCGAACTCGGGTTGGAGATCATGTAGAAGCGCCACACACCACTAGCCTACTCTGTATTCTTTCCAATTGTTGCTTATTTAACTTATAAACCCGTATATAATTTAAAATTTATTAAAATAAATCCCCGATTACTCTCCGATTTTTTTTCGATTTTATAAAAATCGCTACTCCCGGATTGAGTGCCCGAGTAGCGCCCAGCGAGATTTAAAACACAGGTCTTACCATATACAATTCAAAGTAAACGATAGCGATCAGTCACTCAACGCATGTCACATGACTTTTCAGTGTGTTCATTAACATAGATACTTCGACTAATCTATATATACAACACAAATATTTATTGTTGAATTTATATATCACCGTGGAGATTGAGCTCACAATCCCACCTTCTTTTTTGGAGTTTATTTTAGTATTATCTTATTTGCAATGGAGGGGAATTTTTTCTTGGGCAAATATTTAATATGGGTGATATTATTGTTGGGGCAGCTACATGGATACATAAGCTGTATTCAGAAAGAAAGGAATGCTTTGTTCTCCCTACTTGGACTAATAAAACAAAGAGCAGTTGCTGCCGATGGGAGGGCCTTAAGTGCAACCGTACAAGCGGACGGGTGACTGAGATTGTCCTTGAAGATTTGAACTTCAAACAGAGCTCTCTCCTAAATCTTTCTTTGCTGCATCCCTTTGAAGAGGTTCGAAGTCTGAAATTTTCAGCGCAAGTGGAAGGCTTGTTCGATGATGTTGAAGGTATTTACCATGTCTTCTCTTGTTGTTAGGTTAATCATCTTGTTTTGCATTGGAACCTTATTATATATTTTCCCTGTGTTAGGGGGTTCTTCTTCAAGGAACTTTTAAGGACTAAATCTTACTTCATTGTTAAATTCATGAAAGTTTATGTCCTTTTAATAATTATGGTGGTTAAGTTTTCTCTGTTTCCGCATTTCACTTGCTCATGTCTGTGTGCCATGTTGCGTGTTGCAGTCACATGAAACTGTCACTTGCCTTTTCTTCACATGAAAATTAAATAAATGATTGATATTTCATATATGTTATCATTACTATATTCTTAGCAAGTTTCTCGTTATGCAGGTTATAGAAGCCTAGAGAGGTTACAAAACCTCGAGATTCTAGATTTCTCTTGGAATAGATTCAATAACAGCATCTTTCCATTTCTTAATGCTGCCACATCACTTACAACTTTGTTTCTCCGGGCAAACTACTTGGATGGCCCTTTTCCTGCTAAAGGTATGTTTCTTTTTCCCATTTATAACAGTCTAAGCGGAAACACAGAATGACCTTATTATCGATGATGTCTCTCTCTATCTAAGGTTGTTCGATTCAATAATTATAATTATTTTTATAACTTTAAGTCTTTTATTTGTTGAATTTATTTTCAGAACTTAAATATTTGACAAACTTGGAAGTGTTGGACCTGAGTTTTAACAGATTTGATGGCTCCATACCAGTACAAGGTAGCTCAGAAAATTTAATTAGTTAATTCAATGACAGCAAAGCCATTTTTTAAAATGGTTCCTGGAATATATCCCTTAAATCATGATGTTCATAGGTAAAGTTGCTTATCATTGTGCTTGCTTTGTCTTGTGCCAGAGTTATCTGCCCTGAGGAAGCTGAAAGCTCTGGATCTAAGTAGCAACGCATTTTCTGGCCCAATGGAACTACAAGGTAAGTCTAAACATATTCTTAGAGCATCTCCAACCCACCCTCATTTCTTCCCTTAAACACTATTTTAGTGTAAAATATTGATGGTTCAATAATTACAAATTTTGTTATAACTCTTAATTAGTCTTATATTTGTTGGATATCTTTTCAGAACTTAAAGATTTTACAAACTTGGAGTTGCTCGACCTGAGTAGTAACAGATTTAATGGTTACATACCAGTACAAGGTAACTCAAAAATTTTAGTTAATTCAATGACTGCAAAGCCCATTTTTTTAATTCGTCTCTGAAATCTTTGTGCTCACTTTGTCTTGTGGCAGAGTTATCTGCCTTGAGGAAGCTGAAAGCTCTGGATCTAAGTAGCAAAGACTTTTTTGGCCCAATGGAACTACAAGGCATGTCTAAACTTATCATTAAAAATTCAAAAACTAGTGGTGATTTAACATTTGATCATGTGTATAAAATTTTGCATTATTTGATTATTGTAGGGGTCTGCGAAATGAAGAATATGCAAGAACTTGATCTTAGTCGAAACAATCTGGTAGGTCAGTTTCCCTTATGCTTAACTAGCTTAAGTGGACTTAGGGTTCTTGATCTCTCATCAAACCAATTGACTGGGAATGTGCCATCATCTCTTGGTAACCTTGAATCCCTCAAGTACTTATCGTTGTTTGATAACAACTTTGAAGGCGTCTTCTCACTTGGTTCGCTTGCCAACCTCTCAGAGCTTAGGGTTTTCAAACTTAGGGCCTGTTCGTTTGATCATCTGGCTGGTCCAGCCGGATAAAGATGATAGATGATGTTTGTTTAGTGACAAAAATACAAATCATTCAGATGGACCATCTGAATGAGTTTGAAATTTTAGGCAAAATTTTTAACATCTACATGGATCATTTGGCTGATCCAAATTGGAGCATCTAGATGGATCATCTTCATCTCAAATATGCAAATGACCAATAAATCCCTGAAAATAAATATACATAAAAAATTATTCATAAAAATTTTATTTTCTCCCCAAAACAGTGAAATCATATTTTTCAGCCAAAATCGCAAAATCGCGTTTTCTCGCCAAACCGCAAAATTGCATTTTTTCCGCCAAACCCGCATAATCGTGATTTCCCGCCAAAACCGAAAATCACGTTTTTCCGCCAAAACCGCAAAATCACGTTTTTTCCCAAAACCGCAAAATCACGTTTTATCGCCAAAACCGCAAAATCGCGTTTTTCCGCCAAAACCGCAAAATCATGTTTTTCCGCCAAAACCGCAAAATCGTGTTTTCCGCAAAAATCGCAAAATCGCATTTTTCCGCCAAAATCGAGAAATTCCATTTTCCCGCCAAAATGTCAAAATCGTGTTTTTCTGCCGAAACCGCAAAATCGCGTTTCCCGCAAAAACCGCAAAATTGTGTTTTCCCGCCAAAATCGCAAAATTGCGTTTTTCTGTCAAAATCGCGAAATCGCATTTTTCCGCCAAAACCGAGAAATTCCATTTTACCGCCAAAACCGCAAAATCGTGTTTTCCCGTCAAAATCGTGAAATCGCGTTTTTCTGTCAAAACTGCAAAATCACATTTTTCCGTCAAAACCGTAAAATCACGTATTTCCGTCAAACCCGCGAAATCACGTATTTCCGTCAAACCCGCGAAATTATGTATTTTCGTCAAAACCGCAAAATTATGTTTTTTATCAAAACTGTGAAATTGCATTTTCCCGTCAAACCCGCAAAATCGTATTTTCTCGCCAAAATCACAAAATCACTTTTTATTGCTTTGATAGTTTAGATAAAAAAACAAAAGATGATTCAAATCAAAACAAGGGTATTTTTGTCTTTTTAAATTATAAGTATCTGAATGATCCATTTGACTAGAAAAATGAACAAAACATTACATTTGACTGGACCATCTGAATGAGAGTAATAAAATACAAACATCATCTAACTGCTTCATCCGAATGATCCATCCAACTAGATCATCTGATTGTATCAGCCAACTAAGCAAACAAACAGGGCCTTAGTTCAAAATCCAAATCACTTAAGTAGTAGAGTCTAAAAGTTTTGGGAAGCCAAAATTTCAACCGAGTGTTATTGAACTACCATCTTGCAACTTGGTAAAGGTTCCTCATTTCCTCCGATACGAGAAGAATTTGTGGCACATTGATCTTTCTGGCAATAATATTTCTGGAGTATTTCCTCAATTGGCTATTGGCAAACAATTCAAAACTCGAAGTTTTGTTTCTACAGAATAATTCACTAACGCGCTTTCAGCTACCAAAACCTGCTCATAAGCTGCTTTACTTGGATGTGTCAGCTAATGAATTCAATCATCTCTTACCTGAGAACACTGGGTGGATACTTCGTAATTTACGATGGGTGAAACTAGATCATAACGATTTTCAAGGAAATTTGCCATCATCTTTGGGTAAAATGGAGTGGCTTCAATATCTGGATATATCTCACAACAGCTTCCTCCGGAAGCTGCCTAAAAGTGTTGTGATGGGTTGTTCTTCTATGAGAATCTTAACGCTTTCACATAACAAACTAAGTGGAGAGCTTTTTCCGGAATCAGCCAACTTCCCTGATATGCTAGAGCTGGCTGTGGATAACAATCAGTTTGGAAAGATTGGAAATGGTTTACGAAGCTTGAGATCACTGATATTGTTTGACACATTTCGAACAACAATCTCACAGGCGTCATTCCAAGCTGGATTGGTGAACTTTCATCCATAGAAACACTATTGGTTGCAAACAACTCGTTGGAAGGTGAGATACCTATTTCATTGTTCAACAATACTTATCTTCAGCTACTGGACCTCTCTGCAAACAGTTTATCTGGGGGCATACCTTCGCACGTCAATTTTAAGACTCCGAGAGAGGTAGCGTTGTTCATGCAAGACAATAAGTTATCAGGGGTTATTCCAGAGACATTGCTAACGAATGTCTCTATACTTGATCTGAGAAACAACAGATTGTCTGGAAACATTCCGGAGTTCCCCAAGAACAAACACACCCATACTCTTCTTCTCCGGGGGGAATAATTTAACAGGCAGTATTCGTAGCCAGTTGTGTGGCCTAAGTAACATCCAACTTCTTGATCTTTCAAACAACAGATTGAGTGGATCCATACCTTCGTGCCTCATCAATACATCATTTGGTTTGTGGAAAGAGGATTTAGTAAGTGGTTTTGATTACAGCCAACTTGGAGCTATGATTATTGAGTTGGGTGGTTATTCTTTATCTGTGCCGAAAGACTTCACTGTAAACGATATCACTGGAACTGTAGTTTTCAAATCTCTTATTGAGCTGGAACAGTTTGATATGGAATACAGAACAAACACCCAAATGCAAATTGAATTTGCAACAAAACACCGATACGATGCTTACGCGGGTGGAAATCTTCGGTTGTTGTTCGGGATAGATCTCTCAGAAAATGAGCTGACTGGTGATATCCCAGTAGAGCTTGGAGGTCTTTTGAAGCTACAAGGTCTCAATCTTTCTCACAACAAGTTATCAGGAGTGATACCAAAAAGCTTTTCAGGTCTGAAGAATGTGGAAAGCCTTGATCTTTCTTTCAACAGATTACAAGGTCGGATCCCATCAGGAATCAACGTATATCTTTCTTTCAACATTCTCGCTGTCTTCAATGTCTCATACAACAACGTATCAGGAATCATTCCACAGGGAAAGCAGTTTAACACCTTCGACACGCAAAGCTACTAGGGTAATCCTCTTCTCTGTGGACAACAAATCAACAAAAGTTGCGGCAGCAGCAACTTTCAAGAACCAGATAATGACGTGGAAGCTGATGAATCCCCAACCGACATGGTTTCTTTCTACTGGAGTTTTGCTGCAGCCTATGTTACTATACTTCTTGGACTATTCGCGTCTCTCTCTTTCGATTCTCCTTGGAGCAGATTCTGGTTCTACTTGGTTGATGTTTTCATCCACAAGGCGAGGAATTTGTTGTGGTGAAACGAATGTTGTTGCCAAATCCATTAGTGTGCCCCATCTGTTGCTCTTGTTCTCCTTCTCAAAACCTTCTGCTTTGTTTGGTTCCTCTGTATTGTCCATGTGTTTGAATAAATGTAATGCCCAGACATATCTTAAGAACCTTGCTTTCTTCTTTTGTAATAGATGTGTATTGCTGCAGAACAATTACCGCATGCTTGATATGAAATTATTCGAGTAAGATCAAAAGTAAAGCTACCTGAAAATCATAATTTTTTCTACGGTAAATATGCCTCCTGCTGTGTTCGTGAAAGCATGCGAGTATTTCAGAGCTAACACTCAGTGCCTAGATGCATGACTCGGTGTGTGCATTCAGGGCTTTTGCAAACAAATCAGTTGTAATTAAAATAGGAAATCTATTGTTCAACTCCGAGTAATAGAGCATGTATCTACTGATTCAGTTCTCTTGTACAGTTCTTCAGTCAATCTTTAGTAAAAAGAGCACATCTTCTAGATGTAAGACCAAAGATCAACTGTACCCAAGGAAATATCTTCTAGACACAAATTATTTATAGGTTGGTTATAGCTAGCTGTATAACTTCGGTGATAACTCGAAAACTGCAGCTGAAACACAGGTTGAAAACTTGTTGAGATCAACTGAAGATCCATGTCTGACCAAGGCAAAACATTCAGGTTCACATTATCTAACAGACCCTACACCGAAAAACTCAACACATAAAAATATCCAAAAACTCAACACAAAAACTGCAGCCTCAATGTTATTTCACCGAGTCAGATCAAAAGTAAGGTAACTGAGAGAAAACAGGACATAGTGCAATCCCAGAGGTTACCATTTAATAAGAAAATCACAAGTTTTCCAATAAAATAAAGCCTCCTGCTATGTTCACAAAAGCTTGTGAATTCTCCGGAGCTAACACTCCGTGCATGGATGCATGACTCGGTGTGCATTCAGGCTCGGAGTCTAGCTCTGGAGAACTCACAAGCTTTTACAAACACATCAAGAGTGATTGAAACATATCTCTTCCATCTAGAATTCTCATTCATCCAGTACTTGATCTTTCTCTGATCGCAAACTTGTGATTATTTATCTTAAATACCAACAGCAAATGAAAATATCCTAGAAAGAACTTCCAAAACCAACAACTTCGCCAGTATCGATGGATAATCAATATCATAGTGTGGATTGTATCAAATATGATTGTGAATTCAAAATCCTTTTTTATATTGACCAGCGAAAAATAATCTCCACTTCTGAATCCTACCAAAGAAACCCAGTGAGTCTACACTCCTCATATCCTATAGTGAGGGTCTAAACAACTACAAAATTAGCCACTAGGGAAGATAATCATCTTAAAGATGTGAAAAAATAATTATACTTCAAGGCTCAAGCATGCACAGAAAACCAGAACTGATTGGATGCATTCACCTGCCTTGTAATTTGGACACTAAGGCAACACTTCACTTGTCAGAGTTAGTCCAAATGGTAAAGCCCACAAAATTACAAAATTATTCAACTACAAAATCAGGTACTAACTCTAAAACAAAGCTATAAGTTGTGAAAGCCACAGAGTTCGTAAGAGAACATGAAAACTAAAAGCATATACTATAATACGAAATCAATGATTCCAACTATAAGTAATGGTGCATCCAAAAACAATCCTTAGCAAACGGAGTTGCTCGTTTAGATTAAACGGAGAGTCTAGAGATTGCTTGTTAAAATCTTCAAAATCATTGATTTTGAATGTACAGTATAGTAAAAAAGAATACACCATGTCTTGGTAATGTTACCAGTTCATACCAATGCAATCACCAAATTCAACCAATAGAAAAGCATCCTCCAGATGAAACGCAAAGCTCTTGTTAGTCTTGATTCATAGACTTATAGTGTATCAAGGTATTAACTTAGCATTGCAAACACATTCAACTATCCCAATTGAAAAGCAAATTGATATACCTGTTCAAACTTGCTCAAGGCCAAGACAAAACCTTCAAATGTACTAGCTGTGCCACAACTTCTCTTGCAGATCCTAAACAGAACAACTAAGAATATCATCCGACACAATTACTGCATTCTCAATGTGATTTCACAGGGTAATATTGAAAAAGTAAGGTAACTGAGAGAGGACAGGAGACACGGTGCAGTCGCAGAGGTACCTTTTCAATAACAAAATCATAAGTTTTCAAAAATCAAAAATCAAAAGACTAGCACTCCGTGCATGTTAACATGAGTCGGTGTGCATTCAGGCTCGGAGTCTAGCTCCAGCGAACAAACAAGCTTTTAGAAAAACTCAAAAAACATCAGGAGTGAGTGAAACATATCTCATCCATCTAGAAATTTCATCCATGATGTGTTACCTTAGAGATAGAACTACGTTAAGCAATGATTATCATTTAGATGCAGTAAATTCAGTACCTAAACAAGGAAAGAACTTTTGTTTTCAAGTCAGATACTAAATCTAATACAGAACAATAACTCGTGAAAGCCACACACACATAGAACATGCAATTTTTAGCAAAATCTTCTAAATGGAGCACAATCCCAATACATAAAGGTAAATATAGTTGTCTGAATTCTTCATTAAAGCTAGAACGGCAAAATGAACACAAGGTTCTTCTTTTTGTTTTAAATATTTGCTCGAATCTACAAGGAGAGTCAATCCTCAGCCAAAGAGTGAGGCAGAGGTTAAACGTAATCCCTCTTAGGCAAAACGTTCTCTAAAATACAAGATGGTCAAAATGTCATGTATTCGTCTGTCAATAACCTAGGTTTCAAGGCACAAAACTTACTTTCTCGCATCAAAATAACAAACTTAATTCAAAAACAGTCTAACATAGTACTAATCTAATCACCAAATCCAAACCAATAGATCAAGCATCCTTCAAATGAAAGGCAAAGGTAACTCATCTCGATCTGCTTAGCCTTGAAGATTCATAAATGTATCTTCCAGCTAGTAAGTAGTCTAAAGACATTCTACAAACTTCATCCATCAAAGAAGTAGTTTTAGTGATACTTACTAACACATGCTCATCCTATGAGTTAGACTATCTTCGTCAGGAACTAACTAGTAACATTGTTAATCACAAACTCGCCAAGAAATAGTCTTCTGCAGAAAAACCACTATTAACTCTAGTGGTGGTGGTTTCCAAAGATTACACATTTGGAGACGAATACGACTCATACCATCACAAAGTCAAGAAATCAAAAACTTCCAAAACAAATCAAACAGAGAAAGTTGCATAGATTTGCACAAAGTAAGAAACTTTCATCAATACAAGTATCAGGTCGTCTCTCCTCCTTTATCCGAGAAATATAAACAGCATATCCGAAGAATTAACATCTTCAAAAGGTGGAAAAGAGAAGCAAAACATTTCTTCATTCTCCTTTCATATCCATCCCTAATTATATTCCTATAATCGTATCAACATTGTATAACATCGTTCCCTTCCTTATTCCTATTGCAAATGTGTTCCCCATTGCCCAGAAAACAAAAACTACGATATTTATAGGTTCCATATTTATAAGGTATCATCAAATCTGTACAATCCGCTAATTATTTATTACGGTATTACCCTTTTGTTTCGACCTTCGTCCATGGCGGCAGATTCAGCGAGTGAGAAGCATCCTCCTCTCTTGCTCGGTGAGTGAGTGACGGAAATGGCAACGGTGGCCGTAAGGACACGTGGCTCCGTTGACGATCATTCGGCAGACCTCGGTTTTGTAGCGTGGGTGTCTTATCACCGGGCGGAGCTCGTCGATTCCGTGAGCGAATTGGCAGTTATCGCCGTAAGGACAGTCACCGGTCTCTTGCCATTTGTTGCAGAGCTCCGTCTTCGTCATCCCTTGACGGTAAACCTCAAGCTCCAACGCATCTTTCTCTCCTTTTGTGGGCACACACACCTTCTGCGATACCTTCACAGATCGGAAAATGAGAGAAAGTGAGCAAAAACGCTAAATCAATTTCAATTTCACAATTTGGCGAGATTTTTTTTTTTTTTATTACTTTTTGTAAAATGAATTAAAATAAAATAAAAAGTTAATTATTACCGACTCGGAGACGAGTTGACTCGGGAAGCTGAGCTGACTCGTTTGACGATCCGCACCGCCGCATCCATGGCTTCCCTGGTTCCTCATCTTGAGATATCCCTGCGAGCGAACGGAGATGCTCTTAGGCAACGAATTTCTCTCCGGATTGTTCCTCCTCGTCGAACGACAATGCTTATCAGCGCCGCCGAAATCCGAGATCTGTTGGCGGTATTGGCGGTTATGGACAGCCGGGGGAGAGACGGAGGAGGAGGATGATGAAGTAGAGATGTGGATGAGCTTGAGGAGATCGACGTTTTCATGGCGAAGAGCGTCGTTCTCGTGGCGAAGCGAGTCGAGTTCCGTCATCAGGGATTGGAGTCGGCGGAGGCAGAGCTCGTAATGCTCGTTGAGTTCGTCGTACTCGAGGATGAGCCGCGCTTGTTGGAGGCGGTGCTCTGTGGTGGTGTCGACGCGGCGATTCGCGGGAGAGGAGGAGGATGGAGGAGAAGGAGAGAGGGACAACGAGCTCGGAAACTGAGATTCCGGCGAGAAGATCGAGTTGTAAAGCGACGCGAAGCTTGCGGCGAACTCTTCCTGGTGTTTGTTGGTGCTTTTGTCAGATTGCGGTGATATCGGAGGCGGCGACGAGTTTAGCGCCGTCACACATGCCAGATCCGTTACGGTAGACGCGTCTTTCTCCATTTCCGATTGTCGAAAAAGCTTCCTGAAGAAAGATTGTTCAGAAATCGCTAAAATCAAATCGAAAGAGATGTTAACACCGAAGCGATTTTCCGATCAAATTAGTAGATCGATGGAATTAAAAGCTCTGTAAACTCGATTTCAGAGGATAATCTGCGATTAAAACAGAGATACATATCGTAATGCGTAGAAAAATCCGATTGAAATCTCCAGAAACTGAAAGTTGGATGATCTCGATGAAAATCTCGTTTGTTTCAATAGTAATTAGGCTCTGGTTTGATCGGAGAAAACAAAACCTAGAGAGAAGGAGGAAGCGAGAAAAAAAAAGAGAGAGAGTACCTGAATATCTCTGAGCTTTGGCGAAGGAGAGAGAAAGAGCGGTGAAAGAAAGTGGCTACGTAAATGTGTATATATACTGTCAAACAGAGAACGAGAGCAAAAAAAAAAAAAACAGAGAGCGAGAGAGGTGAGGATTAAGGAAGAAGAAGAAGAGTAAATGATCCTATGCGGTAAAGACCACGAGAGGCTTGTTCCAGTACTCAATCTAGACCGTACAACGAGAAGATCTAAGGATCTTGTTGATAAGTGGATGTATTTAATTGGTTTAGCCAAGTGCTTCCCTATGGTTAAGTAAAGTGTTCTACCTACTTCGCTTTCCCGCCTACTTCAAAACCGTTAGAGATGGCTAACAGAATATTATATTTTTTTTTTTTTAATTAAGAGAAAAACTTAGGTAACGTCAACAGCAAAATTTGTGTTTGATAATCGCATACAGAGACAGTGAGAAAAATGATTTAATATATTGGGTTTGGTGTATAGTTTTTTAACGTAAGATTGTAACTAAGTTCACCATCAAATGTTAATCCACTTGTATCAATCTATAATTAGTCAATAACACAGACAGTGATAAAACGCAGTAGTAGTTCCGATATTTGGATCATTAAAATTTGCTCTACATAGTAGTAATGGGAAAAATCATAAGTAGGAAAATGGTAATGGGAAATTTTGCCATACTAATGAAAATAGGTTTAAAAATCATTTCAATGATTTTGTTCATCATGTCATTTAACTATAACGAGATGCATTGGTAAATTTCATAACATATATATGGGTGATATCTATTTTGTCCAATAAATTTATATTTTTACCCTATGAATATGGCCATATGGGTGTTCTATATCTTGGGGGTCTATGATATATATTTTTATTTTTTTGGGGTAAAATATGGTATTTTTATATTGAATATTATATAATTATTTACAAGATAATCAAATGAATGTGTTTTTAGCGATATATTCAATAAAATGACGCACTACATTTTAGTCCAAACTTTCATCGGTATCATTTTCTCATTTACTAATAGTAACTTATGGAATTGACATACACGTTGACAACAAAAATTGGCATACACTTATTAAGGGAATTATTAATCTTCGCATTTATAAGTTTTTTCCAAAAAAAGTATATGTAGTATGTATTCACTATTCAGAGCTGCTATAGATCAACGTCAAAAAAAAAAAAAAATTATTAAGTTTACCATGAATGGAAACAAAAAGTTTGTTAAAGGAGAAGTTTTGCTTGTCACTAAAGGATTTGTAAAAAATAATTTGGAGAATAAAGAAGTAGAATACAAATGTGTTTGTAGAAGAAAAATATTAGATAATTAGCAATTCATTTTCAAAGTTTGGTTGGACAAATCATGAATAAGAATAGTTAATTCACTGATGATTAAATAATCTGTCTTTGTTTAGTTTCAGGTTGCACACGACCGTAGTAATAAGGTAAGCAATATTAAGTGGGTTTGCTTCAAGAACACAGCTTTAACTAACTTATATGGTCCCCTCTTCTTCCTTATGTATATACTTCAATCTAAATCTTTCGTTGTTGCTAACTAACTAGAAGATGTTTCCTTCCTTCAAACCCAACAACCTCAGCGAAATTACTTTCTTACCCTTTTCGAACACATTTTTTCTGAAGTAATTATATACTAATTGTTTCTGACTCGAAATGCTATAGATTTTGTCACATAATTGAATTGTGTCAATGATAAATAATGTCAACAAAACAAAATTGTTTAGTAAAAAAAAATGGTGTCAGTGGTAAAACAAACATAAGCTCGACTGTTATGGGCCAATGAAAATGGTTTAAAGCCCATTACATACGTAGCTTACTGTCCACATGTGTATTATACGTAAAAATACATATACATTCTTATCTGGTTTGGTCACTCATAAACTCACAATCACAAAACCATGAGATCGGATAACCTCTGGACCAGATCACCAGTCGTGAAAACCGGGAAATCCGAGTTCCCGGTTACCAGATTCCTCCGAAGACACTTCGAGAACATCAAGGACAAAACCGGAGGTCCCGGAATCGGCGGCGGCATAGGATGCGGCGCAGGACTCGGCATTGGCCTCGCCGGCGGGCTCGGAGTGGTCGCATCTGAAGGGATTAACCATTCGAATGTGGTGTTTGGCGTCGGAGTCGGTTGCGGTATCGGGTTCGGGTTTGGGTACGGGTTTGGAGTTGGCGGCGGATATAATTTCGATGACATTGGAGATAAATTGACCTATGGGAAAAGCTCCGATTAAGAGATTCCGGGTCGGGTAAATGATTTTTAATGGAGTATTAAAAACATTTCTGTTAATTATTCATTTTCAATCAAAATAACTCGTCCTTTTTGCCTTATTAACTCTTACTTGCTTGAATTTTGTTACATTGCTCAACGTAATATCAAAATTATGAAGGATAAACATAAAAATAATTACGATTATTACATAAACTTTTATCAAATCTAAATCGAAGAAGCCAGTTTTTCGAAGCTCAAAAAGACACTTCTCATGAATGGTCTTTTATCTGGGATCTTGTGCACACAAGCTAAACCGATCTTAATCACTTGAACCATACTCTCCTCCATATCTCTATCTCGAGCTAAAACCGGATCAAGAACATACCAAACCGGTTTATTCCTCTCACACGCCGATGCGATCCACATAACCAAATCCGTCTCCGAACTATTCGTCTGCATAATAACCGGAGATTTTCCGGTTACCATTTCGAGCATCACTAAACCGAATGAATACACGTCCCATTTCTGTGACGGTTTAGTCATCTTGGAAGCTTCAGGAGCTTGGTAATTCGATTCTCTTGAGACGATTGGTGAACTTGTTTCCACCATTGGAGAGATCCGATCCGATCTAATCTCTGAAGAAGAAGACATGTCGACAATACGACCCAAACCGAAACAGGAAATTTTCGGTTCAAGATTCGGTCCAAGAAGTATGTTGCTTGAGTTTATATGTCCATGGACGTATCTTTTGGGACTAAACTCGTGAATGTAAGCCAATCCTTTTGCGATTCCTCTCAATATCTTTAACCGGACCGGCCAAGTTAGTTGCTTGCAGGACAAGCTACCAGGTCTTCCTGTAATTATAACTTGTATGAATCAGACTTTAACATTCAAATTTCAATAATTTACGTGATATGATTCTAAAACTGACCTTGAATTGCAGAACCGAGATCTCCATTTGGTATGTAATCATAGATCAAGAGCTTCTCTTCTGGAGACCAGCAACAAGCTTGGAGATTCAAGACGTTAGGGTGTTTGATTTTCGACATTGCTTCAACATCAGCAAGAAACTCTTTAAGCCTTAACCAACCTTTATCTTCCAATCTTCTAACGGCTAACATTAAACCGTTTTCAAGAACAACCTTGTAGACTATCCCGATCCTGCTCTTCCCTAGAAGAAAAGCTGAGGCTTTCAGAAGCTGATCGAGGTTGAATTCGATTTCCGGATCCATTGGCATGAACACCTGTTGAGCTTTGTTCTCATCTTGCGCTTCGGATTCAGAGTTCCCAGTCTTGAAACAGAGAAACTCCTGCTTTACCTTCTTCTCTTGATGACATGTTTGGTTGTTTTGATCTTTCTCTACACGAGTAGATGCTTTTCGGAGATAGTAGATGATGAATAACGAAGCAAGAAAGATGATTCCGGCGACTGTACATGCGGTGGCTACAAGGATGATGCAAAAGCTAGAATGATGATTGACTTTTCTTGAATATAATTGAGAAGGAATTATCTGTGTGTTTCTTGTGATGCAAGAAACCTTCAATGGTATTCCACAGAGGAAAGGGTTCCCTTGGAAAGCATTTGGACCGGCGTTCAACAGAACGTTGGACTTCGGTATCGGACCGGTGAGATTATTGTAAGAAAGATCGATGTAGAGAAGCTCCGGGAGATCTCCAAGACTTGTTGGAATCATACCTGAGAAGAAGTTATGAGAAAGATCAAGAGTACCTTTCAGATTCCTCAGAGTTCCTATATCTTCAGGGATTGATCCAGTGAAGCCATTGAAAGAAAGATTCAGTGTCTGAAGATGAACCAAGTTGTTACCAAACCCGGTTGGAAGATCTTTAGAGAAACCATTGTTGCTAAGAACAAGCGTTTTCAGTTTCTTGCATCGAATAACCGACAAAGGGATCGATCCGTTGAAAGAATTATCTGCAAGATCCAAAGTCATGAGACTCTTCAGCGTCCCTATCTCTTCAGGAACCGACCCGGAGAATGAGTTTCCAGAAAGCACCAAGCTTTGAAGTCCTTTTGGTGCAAAGAGCTCAACAGGTAACTTCCCTTGAAACTCATTGTCTCTAAGGTTAACGTGACGGAGGGACAAGAGGGTTCCAATGGAAGGATGAAGAGAACCCGAAAGGCGATTGTTTGGAAGACGAATCGAAACAACTCTGAGATCATCATTACATGTAATACCTTGCCAAAAACAAGGGTTTGGATCTGAAGAGTTCCAATTGGCAAAAACAGAGTCTTTAGGGTTTTGTAGGGATTGCTTAAAGGAGAGAAGAGCAAGACCTTGATCGTTTAGAGAAGTAGATATGGCAAAGAAATGGGTTAGAATGAAGCAGAGAATGAGAAATAATTGAGCCATCTCTAAAGAGAGAAACAATTCTGAAACTGAGTAGAAGTTTGGCTCCTAAATATCTCAGAAAGCTTTAATCAATAGTGTTGCTATTCCCTGGACTGGCCTAGTTTTCCAAGTCAACAGTTGCAACTTATTTTCAACTCTAAAATTTAAATTTGTTTTGTTCTTTTGCTGAAGAAACTTACATATATACAAATTTCTCTAGAAATATATTTTCTTTGGTGCATGACTTGGAAATTAGCGGCGATTGAGGCGATAATTGGAACAGTAGGGGGGCACGTAATGTAATGAGGAACAGCTTTCTAGTTTCTAGTTGTGTTAGTGGTGGGGAAAATTGTAGATGACTATTGACACTTTGCTTCTAGATCCTAAAGTCAAATCTCCACCAGAAAAAAAAATATCGTGACCGTCAATTTTCGGTTCGATTTTTAGTTTACTCTATTTCTTTTAGATTTTGTATTATTTATTTAGAGTCTGAAGCAACAATTTAGTTTTTGTAGTTTGGGGAGCAAGAATTAACGGTAAACAAACATGGACCGGAAAAAACATGAACATTACCAAACATTTATATACTATAATTATTTTGTAATTTTATAAGTTTGTTTTGATTCCCACTAGATACAAACTATTTTGAGCATAGTTAAAACTTTAAATAAAATGGAATACAAATGGATGAAAGTGAATGACATATAGGAACCAAAGTCTAATCGAAATTCAAGCAAACCTGCATGGAAATTTCATCCAAGGTCAATTTTCATTTTGGAAATATTTAAGAAACGAAATTTTTTGAAAATGGGTTTCCTAAAAATTCCAATTTGAAAAGACAGTGAAAACTCGAATTTCTATTTTTAGATCGCGACATAAACTTACTCTTTATGTTTTGTAATAGGTAAATTATTAAGAAACAATAGTTGAAGACTACATGATCAATTTGATTCATTAGAACAAGTTAGTGATTAATTTGATTAAATAAAATATATAAGTCTTAGTATTATTGAGTTTGAAGATTTTTTTGTTTGAACTAAGAATTATAGATAATTTTCAATGATGGAGCTAATGAAAAAATAAAAATGATAATAAGAAAGGTCTTCTAAATCTTTGACTTCCATGGAACATAGGTTCCATCTACTGAGAAATAATAAGATTATTAGACTTTTATAAAATGCAATACTTTATCATGATTAATATACACCTAAGTATACACATAAAACATTAAGAAAGCAAAACAAATAAACAAATTACAAGCTACAACAATGTGAAACTTAATAACCAAACAACAAAAAAACTTTCAGTCACTACAACAAAGAGCTCTTATCTCTCTTCCGGCTAAAAAACTTCACCAAGTTCGGAACTTTCTTCTTCTTCTTGATCACAAAGTAATTCGGCGTCCCTCTGTTCCCTGATGAGTACCTTCTCGACTTCCCTCCCTGAACCGGAGTAAATTTCCCACTCAGCCTCACCGATCTTCTCACCGGTTTAGGAGACATCACCAAGCCTCTGTCTTCTCCAGATCCCTCCTTATACTTCTCAATCTCATTCTGCACCAGTCTCTTTATCGACAACGACCTCTGCATCCTAAACGATTCCCTCTCTTCTTCCACCATTGTTTTCCCACTCTCTCTCTTTAAAGTCTCAGTCTTTATCACAATCGCTTTAGTGCTTGCCCTGAGTGCTTCCACCCACGCCATTGCCGCTTCCACTTTCTTCTCTGCAGTCTCTTCAGCGTGACGAGCTCCTCCACTCAAATACTCGTACTCGAATCTCGAGATAGTGATCGTCGAGTTCCTCTGAGACTCCATTTCTCTAGCTCCCATTGTCTTCTCCACCGTTGACTCAAGCTTCTCCATAGCTAAAACCTCTGCTTCCTTCGCTTTCTCTAGCTCATCCAACTTCAAAACCAGCTCTTTCTCCTTCCCGCCAAACCCTAATTCTGTTTTCTTGATGACCGTTGCTTCTTCTTTAAGCTTACCCTCTTCTTTCTTGGCAGCTTCTCTATCGTTCTTTAGCTTCTCGAAGGAACAAGTTAGATTATCAGCAAGAGAACTGATTCTTGCTTCAGCTGCAGACACCGCTTCTAACTTCTCCTTCGCCATAAGCAGCTTCGCGTTGAGCCTCTCGATCATCGCATCGTCCTTTCGTATCATCTTATCGAACCGAGCTGTTTCTTGCTTGGCTTGCTCAAGTTCTTGCCTCAACGCATCCATTATTCTGACCAAACAACAGAGCTTCGCGTTAACAGAAGCGAGCTCTTCCTTCTTCGCTTCCGTTGCTTCGGTAACTTCTTTCAAAACCGACAAATTGTCTTTCCCTCTCTCGAAAGAACGGTTCTTCGACCTCGACATGCTATCATTCCTCCGAACTTTCCTCTCCATTGCCTTCACAAGCATCAGCTGAGTCTCCAACATTTCGATATCTGCTAAAGTCTCCGATAACACACTCTCAACCTCCTTCGATCTCTCGATCTCTTTCGTCATTTCTTTCATTCTCTTCTTCCGTTTCTCCAACGAATCAAACACTTCTTTTCTTTCTCTATCTCTCTGCTCTTCAACCTCTTTACATTCCTTCAAAGCTTCGATCTTTGCCAATTCAACCAAAACATGTTCTTCGTTCGCAACATCAACCTCTAGCTTAAGACTCTCCAGCAACTTCAAATCATCTTCCATCTTAACCCCTAACTCAATCACTTCCTTCTCCGCTACAACTTTCTCTCTCAAAACATATGCTAAATCAAGCTTAAGCTTACTCAGTTCTTGCTTCACATCCTCTAACTCACTCACGGTTTGAGCGTACCTGCCGTTTCCATCATCAATCTTTAACTTCTTCACAGCTTTCGAAGACTTTAACCTGCGATTCGACTCTTCTATAAGCAAAGTTATCTCTTGAACCGTCTTCTTCGCCTTGCAGAGTTCGGTTTCCGCTTTCGCCTTTACAGACTCGGAAGCTCTTCTGCTTTCTCTGTAGATTCCAAGCTCTCTCCCTGACTTATGCAAGTCCTCCGCAACAGAAGGAGACGACTGTTAAACACAAAACAGAGAACACATTGTCACCAATTCAAAATTGCTTGAGAGCTTCAGCTTATGGATTAGATATAATCTCAAAAATCAAAACTTTACCAAACTAGTCTCTCACACTCTTTGCACAATTATGAAAGAAATTACACACTTTTGGATAAGCTTAATATCAAAAAATCAAAACTTTAGCAAACTAACATTGTTCTTTGCACAATTATGAGAGAAATTAGACACTTTTTTATATCTAAAGTTTTGATCTTTGGTTTTTCACCTTCACTTCTGGCGAATCAAGCAGAGGAGAGACGCTTCGAGTAGCTTTTTGTCCGTACATGTTAATGGCGGCTTTCACCGTTCCGATTCTTCTTCCCCCGCTAAAATTCGCTTCCTCCATTGATCTGTTCTTCCTGAGTTTCTACTAAAACATAGAAGAACTCAACTAGAATCTCAAATTCGAAGATAAACCTTAAATTGGCAAACAAAATTCAATCTTTACTTAGGAAATGAAAGTTACAGAAACAGAGTGGATTACAAAATTCTCCAGAAAACGTATAGACCCTGAAATTTCTAAAATTGGGAATTGTTTAAATGAGAACTTACAGTTGAGTGAGATGTTGGATGAAGAGAAAGATTGTTGTTATGTGTAGCAGAGAATAAACGGAAGAGAAGGAGATGATTGGCTCACATCGTGTTTGCTTTCTTATCATTTTTTTGGTTTTTTGTTCTCTCTGGAAAAATTAGGGAGAGAATTTATGAAACTTTGTTTCTTCTGGACATTGATCTGAGGCCAAGGATTCCACAAGTAGCACAAACATATACATGACATGTGAAAGAACCCGAAATACATTTTAAAACAAAATTCAGAATACGGTAATATTAAATCTTTGACAAAGAGGTAAAAAAAATAGAATAAAAAATAATAATAATAATCATCATTCAAAAAATTTCAGATTGATTTTCACAACACATTCTCAACGTATTTATCATACTCATTCTAAAAAATATTTTGATTATTTAAAATACAATTAATTATATATAAAATTTAATATATATATATATATATAAATGTCCGCTGTTTACAGTTTTTTCTAGGGTTTTGTGCAAAAAAAACCGGCGAACTAATTTTTTTTTGCAAATTAAACTCTCAATTATATTACGTGCAAGTCAATCCCCTGAACTCCAAAGTCACCCGCTATATAGCCCCTGACTATATTTGTCACAAAATTTAAAATATTTTATGCAAAAAAACCTGCCAACTATTTTTTTTTTGCAAATTTAACCCTCAACTTAAAAAACTTACAAATCAAACATACAAATAATAAAATGTCATTTTTGTAATTTTTACTCGTT